>OMNN01053735.1:8852-28058 GCA_900302755.1 Chromis chromis
TCACAAAACTCACACACACACATACATATTTTTTTTATATATTATTTCTGTTTTACTCTAAATAGGATAATAATTAACTAAATGAACATCATACTGTATTGAAAGAAGCAACTGAGACCATAAACTCATTAGGAAAATGTTCACTGAGGTAACAAATCAAGTGAGAAATAGGAGTCATTTCCTCATAGACTTCTTTACAATCAGATTTCTTTTTGAAAACAGAGGCGTCGCCCCCTGCTGGCTTTTTAAAAGTATGCAGGTTTGAACCACTTCACTTTTTAGACCTCTTTTTCCGACTCATTTGTCTTTTTACCGTATATGGCAGGGACACACAACGTGAAGCGACAGTCCTCACTGCATAAAAGCTGGTCCTAGATACAAATACATTAGCAGCTCTGTCTTGCTTCTGTTCTACTGTTGTTGTTGTTTTTTCATTTGCACTCCTGCAACCCCTGTCAAACCCACTGCCAGATATAGCTTTAAATTCTGAAAAAACACTGCAGTGGTCTCAAAAAACTCTCTTGCAATTTTAAAGATGAAATAATATTCCAAAATACAACAGAGCATGAACCAGCTAGCGTGAGAATTTAAGGATACATAAGATCAGACTGAGACATACCTAATATACCAAAGACTAGGACTAACTAGGACTGTAGCGTTGTTTGGTGAGGACACTGACTTTTTGTCTGGGGCATGTACCTTTAGTCTCAGTGTTTTAGAATGCTGTAATTGCAGCTATGTAGCCATTACATTCACATTCAAGATGTTTCTCATTTGTGTTTTCAACCAACTCAACCTATTCATGGATATTGCTCAGTAATAATAGGTTTAATAGGTAGGAAGGTGGCAGCTGATAAAATCTGCCACCAACAGCTGTCACTTCATCTGGGTAAATCATCACTAGAAAGGAGAAGCTCCCTCAGTGTACAAGTGTCTGAAATCAAGAGCCCATTGATTCAAAAATAACTAAGATTTCTTAGTGGTAAATCTGCCCCTGATCTGACTGTAATCTGTGCTGCTGTGCAGGAACTGAGAGCTTAACATGAGTAGAAGCAGTGACTAAGGACAGGGCTTAGCAAGCGGTCAATTGTGTGTTGCTGATGGGCTTTTTACAATATTGATTTGATAATCAAACAAAATGCTTTTGAACATGTGGCATAACAGATTAAATTGTCTTAAGAAAATCATATATTTATTATAAATTTGTTTTTTTGTGTGTTTTATAGAAAATCCATTTTGCTGTATTTCCATTTCTGAGGGAAGGGGATGTAATTTATGGAGGGATGTACAATATTCTGTCACATTTCAAGATTATTTTCAATACCATGTCTAGCTCCAGTCATGCATAAGCTGTAAGCTGACTATTTTAAAGCTGATTGCTTAAAATCACCATCATAATCACAAGTGAATGACACATTGCTTGTGTACAGCTGCACACCTGTATGTCAGACTTTTATTGATTCCTCAATAACAGACATTTTGTAAATGCTCCGCCTGGTGTTCCTCTGTTCAAAGAAGAGTAAAATAGGAAGTGCAGGAGATATATCTGCTTATGACAACACGTTCTGACACATCACAGATTCACGCTGCTGGAGGATTTACTGCTCTGTACTCGCACACGCGAAACAGTTTAACGACACTGATAGATTGCACATAGACTGCACTCACTTCAAGTGTTCAGAGGAGCGTTGAGAGAATCAGGACAGGAGGAAGCGGCAGATGCAAGAGAATAGCAGTCAGACTTATGTGTTCGCATGGATTTACACTAACAGGCTGATGACTCATGATACTTCACTTGATAACTGCTTCTGGAGAAGTTCTGTCTCCACAACTTTATCCACAAACGAGGAAGATAATTATCACCCACATCACGTCTTAAATCAACTGTGTGACTCACAGAAACACAAGAAGCACAAGATAGTTTTTGCCTAAAGTTTGGAGTTTGCCGAAACCAGAAAGGTTGACTGATGATTTCACAGGTCACAAGAAGATTTGGGGATGCGGCAAAACTTTTCTAATCCAAAGAAGCTGTCATCTGAAGCCTTGAAATGATTCAACCTATAATAAAGTATTGACTGAAATAGGCTGAAAAACAAAAACATTAAACTGTTCACAATTTTGTGCATGCACACTGTAGCCAGAGGGCCACTAGAGGAAATCACTCTTTTTAAAAGGACGACGTCCATGACTGCAGTCTGCAGGAACACAGGCTCGGTGCTGCATACGGAGGCTGACTGACTGTTATTTATATCCGATTCTATCCCAGGCTTAATTTCCAGAAATGAAAAGTGTCAAGGTAATAGCTGCAGATGTTTTTTGGTTTGTTATTCACTTGACATTTTATCTGTTTGGACAACATATTGGTCCTTCTGACAATCTGTTGGCACTTTCCTGGAAAGCAGAAACAAGCTATTTTCTCCCTCCTTGGAGCTGTCAAAGTAAGCCAGACAATGTAACACTTTATAGTATGTGGGCTTAAAATCCTCTCATCCCTCATCCTGTTCCATTGATTTCATCCAGTGATCTTATTTCAGTGGGATTCAGGACGTCATCGGGAGAGCTCTCTACATTTACAAGACTCATAAAAGCACAATAAAGTAAAGGGTAGAGGAAGTGTAAAAAGTTACGACACCTGCTTCATTCTATGTACTTTTTATACTTCTTTCCAAACGCCTACAAATAACTCTGTGTACACTTGTTTACTCAAATTATCTGAAATCCAATAAAACCGGGCCAGATGTTTTGGCTCTTGGCGTATTCTAACCTATATTCCTCTTGTGGATGCAGAGCGGTTGGCATGACTCAAAATGAGTGGGAATATTTACCTTTTAAAGCAGATGTTGGGTTCATCTCAGACTTGCAGGGTGAAAGGTGTTCACGCTTTCATGTTCGGCTGCTCTCCAGGCAGCGGTGTGTTTATCTGGAAACATGCAGCTTTGTCTCACCCACTAGTTTACGGCATATTTGAAGTATTTCAATTTGAGGTCAAACTGAAGTTTCTGTCTGTCTTCGGCCACTTGCACGTTGCCCTGTCATTTTAGAGTTGTGTTGCAGCTGCCGGCGGGCAGGGCAGCCGTGAAGGCTCTTGATTTCCCCTGAGAGTTACATTGCTGCTATGCCCACACTTTGAGATTACCTTTACCATCTCGCAAGCCCAATATGACACTAGTGCTGCTAGTTTATTTTCAAACTGCCTCTCAAATCACAAGGCAATCGACTACTTTCCTGATCCATTTCAGGGTCAAAGGTGCAGCAACTTTTTAATGCTTCCAATGACTTATAACTCTGTTTGGCAAGTTTTAAGTTGCTTCAATCATGGAACCTATATAACTCCTTTACACTTACTCAGCTGTATTGTAAATGGGGCCTGAATACCTCGATGTATTCTGAGTTGAAATAAGGGCTGAATAGACTAGAACTACACAATCCTCCATTTTACAAATTAAAAATCCTTAAGTAGGACAAAATATTACCACATGAAGGGACGTGTATCCCCGCATAACCCAGTAATCTCCCTTTATTGTCATTGTTCAGGTTCAGTAAAATTAACAGGATGTGAGAAAACATGTAACAATATATACTCAAAGTGTTAAATTAGTGCTTGTTTAATCACGTACCCAAATTTAAATCTTATTAAATCATGTGCACTGAAAAGTCTGGATTCTCATTGGTTGGAAGATGTATATTAACTATCAGTAACTGGACAGTTTAACTGGATAACTGTGGCATAAGTGTTTGTTTACTGTTCTCAATGAATGTGCCAGCATTAAACTGTAGCTAAAGACAGCAACAGCTGAGCCGGAGATAAAGAGCTTGGAGCGGGAGTTATTTGTGTAACCAACAACAGCCAAAAAAATGGATAAATAGCTTCTCAGTGAAAACCACGGATGTGTAATTTTATGTGTGTGTCATATTTGAGCGAATCCAGAAGTCCAGATCAACTAACAGTAGGGAGAGGAGACAGGACTTCAATAGAGGAGCTAAATAACATTAGTGAAGCCACCCCACGGTCAGCCTGATGGCCTGAGCATGAGGGGCAGCTGCAGGGGGAGAAGAGAGAAGTACAGCTAAACCTGCCCAGAACATAAGGAGATGTGGAGACATCACCTGTGAGAGTGAGAGAGATGTCCAGTCAGTGACAGAGAGGAAGTCTGGGTGTGTAATAAAGACAGAGTGCGATATAACCTTAAATATAGATTTAAGAACGTCAGAACACAGTGACATTCTCTCATTTTGAGTGAAACTTTACTTTCTTGGGTTTGTAAAACTCCTACCCACGTCTTACAAACCAGTTCCTGTTAGTTCATGAGATGCTGCCTAGCACAAAGAGAACTAATGAGGCTCAGATACTATATTTTGTGATGTTTAACAAAGAAAATCCAGATCGATAATGAGACATCCAGCTAAGCACCAAATGAGTCATACCCATGCCAAATTCACTTCTATTTAAGCAAAAGGTTTCTTCTGGCTGGAAATGACAAAACAAGTGAAAAAGGACAATAAGATGTTTTTTTAGAGTTGTTAATGATATGGTCGAAGTATTTCTACTTTTTTTTTAAACATTTTTATTTGAAATGCCATGTTGAAACATATTCATAATACTTAAAAAAAAAAGCCTCAAACCTTTAAGAAAAGGTAGTTTCTCCATTCTAAGTGGTCCAGGTCATTTGTATGATGTTCTTGAGCATTTACATGCACTATAAACTCTACTATGTATATAATAAACTGTGTGGCATATGGTATATACACTATAAAGTATACTGTAAACATGGCACTTATATCTTACTGTGTTCTGTCACTTATTCATGTAATTTCTGGCCAGAAGAAACCTATTGTTTAAATACTCTAAATCAAAATTCGTCAGATGTATGAATAGTTTTTGTACTAATCTTCATGTGTAATCTGATAATTGCTTCGTAAGTTGTATGTTTCATTGTAATGGATGACGCAGGGCTAAAATTCAAGCATGAAGCAGGCTACTTGTTGGGTATTATCCCTTACATATTTACCTCTAATGATCTTCTAATCTACTTATAATGTGCACCACCACTACATGTTAATAAAACATAATACTCTCTGCATGGGGCAAATTTATCTTTATGAACCACAGCATGAACAGTTATCTTTTTGAAGTAATTATTTATGTGACTATTTACTATACTAATGAGGACGTGAGTAAGATCATCCCATGTTCTCACCCAATAACCTTCCAACCTTTCCTTACTTTCAACCAAAATAAAAACTAAATGACTCTCCCCCTTTTCTCCCCAACCCAAATCTTCCTTCCACCGTCGTCCGTTACCCACTGTGTTCTTGTTATGCAAAAAAAAAAAGAGAAACAAAATCCTAATAAAAATGCATTTTCATCACTTGAAATAGTAATAAGCAATTCACATGAGGATGTAAGTATTATTGGATGAAGGTTTAATATCTAAGTCCAATACGCAACATAGCTTTTCCTTGATTCTGCAGATTTCCTGTACAGAGCTGGGCTTTCCAATTGGGAATGGACTTGTTGACTAAAAACAGGGTTAATGCAGGATGATGCTTGAGTGAAAGCACATTTGGTGGCAGCAGTGATTGAAATGCAGGTTTTCCTTTAAAAAAATGTCAGTAAACAATGGTTGGTACGTACAAAAATCTCAAGCTGTAGCCACAGCTGTTTCAGCCACTGAAAGCCAGGATAATGCATAGTCAATTGCTGCTATTTAAATAGTTTCAGAATCAATCTCCCTCAATGCCACATTCAGCAGTGAAAATGCGAATCAATTATGGTAAATAGAGCCATAGTTAAGCCGGTATTGTGCTGTGTGCTTTGTATTAAGGGCTGAATGCCACTCACTTACCAGACACATGCTCTCCTCAGTTGCAGGATGTGGCATATAATGTAAGAATTCTCCATCAAGCCCCTAAATGTCTAGTTTCACATTTAGCTGCAGTTTACATGCAAAGCGGCCGGGTCATCGTGTTTCAAAGGTTTCTGCTGAATGCATTCCTTACCGCTGACGTCTATGCTGCCTCAGTTAAAAACAGGTGTTAAGTTATCGAGTGAAGTTTTCAAACTGGTAAATTCGGAAGAGAGTCAATTATTCCCAAGCTTCCAGTTGTCCCTTTCACTGAACCGGGGTTTACGAGAGTTGGCAGTCCGCTTCTGGGGAAGTAAATGATGTGAGAACACAGGCTACCGTACCTTAAGTAGGATAATGTGATCATACCTCTGCCTTTTACCTACCGAGGGGACTGAAGAAGTGAACTCTGATAGCTAATTCCACTGCTACCGAGGGTGAATCCACGAACAATCTCCAAAGCTCTGAGGATTATGGGTGCCTCCATTGTAATAAGAATGGGCATGATTTTTATAAGCACTCGAAAACCCACTCCGACAGAAGCCGACATAAAGCTAAGTTCCTTTAGATTTGCTTGATTGTTGGTGCAGCCGCAAACAGCGTCATTTGTCCCTGAACGTGTCCTCACGCCCACCTGTAGCAGAAGACACGGCTGACTGCGTTATCCTGTTTGAGACGTGAAAGGTTGTGTTCTCACATCCTTTAATTCCCACTAAAGCAAAGGAGGACACCTGTTGCATGCAGCTGAATCTCACAGGCAGCGGCTCAGTGAAAGAAATACCCCGAGGTTGCTCACATACTGAGACTAGGCAAACATTTAACTGTCACGAATGGTAATGTGCCTCTATTAACCATTCCTGTATTACATTAGCTTCCAGTCTGATTCCTATAAGTACATTGTTTCTTAATGTGTTATGTTTCTGGTTAGTCTCCCTTGCATAATAATTATACTGGTCACCATTCTGCGCTCGGTGCACAGATTGGTATTTGTACAGAGGAAAAAGGTTGCTAGGCAATCCACTGAGATCTAAGAAAAGGTCTGTATGAGATGTGGCGAAGACAGAGAGCTGGCAGTTGCTGGGTAAATTGCAAGTAGACAATCAAAGTCATATCACACTGAGCTGGGGAGCAGAATGAGAGGAGCAGGCTGCTAAATGAAGCTGTTTACCTCCTGTCCCCACACACAGCAGCAAGTGGTTGATATCATCAGGGCTACCCGAACAATTAAGTGCACTCCATAAATTAGTCAGTGATTGATTAGTTTATGACGAAAAAAGAGAGAGAAAAGCTCAACATTCATCACATCTTATTGAGGATGTTGCAATACTTTGCTTCCATGACTGACATAGTTAGAAAAGGCCTGGGATGTGGCTCGGAGTGAACCGCTCTGATTCTGAGTGGGACAAGTGAAGGAGGTGGCATAATTGGGTTCACACTCTGTGGAGACTGAGTGACGACCGGCCCTCCCCGCCTGCATGTGAAGAAAAAACCCAGAATAAATAATGGACTGTTGATGAAACAGCACAAAAGTCTTACACCTGACCAAGTTCACCCGCTGGCACGCCACGACGGGGCCGGTTGAATTTAGCTGTCTTTCAACTTAATACACAGGTGTGGCTGTGTGCCCTGCGGAGTGTGAGGGGATTTATGGCTGGGAAGACTGTAGCTGTCATGTCCCTGCAGCAGCACCAGCACCACCACTGCTCAGCATCTCTGCCAAGGCGCAGTTTACTCTGCCAGCACTAGCCTTGCATCCCAATGAGCTGCATGCAGGAAACGGCTAATGTTACAGCCTCTCATCATGTATCCTGGGATATGAGCTCAATTAACTCAACATAAGCACTGTCAATGGGGATCAAAACAGATACAGGCCGCGTATTCGGCTGTGTCCATAATTACAGTTTATGTAACGAACTGAGAGCAAAAAGGAAGAAAAAACAAAAAAAAAGAGCAGTAAAGGATCGATGTGATTGATAGCTTTGATGTTGAATTTCTTTGTTTCACACCTCTCCTTTTTGCCTGTAATCCATCTTTTAGTGTCTGTATGCACCAGCGGGGGCATTCAGGGTGATCTCAGGAGCCAGGAATAAAACCAGAGGATGCTCCATCAATTTTAGCTTGCTACACTGATTTACATCTCAGTGGCAGAAGGCAATTCATGACTTGCAGAAATCCGGCATTTCCCCCCTATTTTTACACATGACTGGAAATCTATCACGGCAGATCTAATCAAGAGCTTCAAGAAAGGCCATGAAAGGATCTCTACTGATCACGTTTAATCAGAGAGCTTGTACATTTATTTTTTATTTTTTTCAGAAACTGATTAGAAGCTGAACCTGAAGAGAAGATCTGTTGCAGTTAGAGCTTGATGATTCGAGGTCAGAGGAGCTTCGGCACCAAAAGTCCTTTGTAATTGGCAGGATTTCACCCACCAGTTATCTCTTTAGGCTGCACACAAACACCTGGCAGGAGGGAAATCCATTAGAGCGTCTCTGTGATCATCATCATTCTAAGCTGGTCCACGTAATGCTTTGGTCCCTTTGAAACCAGATCCATTTTTAAGTTCTTTGTGTGTTCATAACAGGCCGATGACACGTTCTAGAACTCATTTAGAAATGAATAATAGATCTTCAGCTATTGAATATTTACTTACTTTTGTTGCAGTATCTTTTTTTAATGTCACATGTTATCATTACCTGACTGGCTCTGTTGCACAGTTCACAATAAAAGCCTCTGGAATAAAGAAATGACAGATGTACTGAGAAGCCACAATGTATTGCATTTACAATACTTCTCCTGTAATACAAAGTGTAATGAAGCTGTTAAATACAACTGCAGTGCTTTTATAAATGCGTCATTAGCCTGGAATGAATATGCTGAGCACTGAATGAGTTGCCAGAATACCAGTCTAAATCATTTATTCATTTTAGGACGTGAGGCTGTTTTCACCCCACATTCCCCTGTTCTTATTACATTTACTCATTAAATTAATCTACAGCTAATCTCCCGTTTCTCTGTTCTCTGGACGAGAGTTGCACAATTAATTTAGAATCGCTTAGATTCATAAAAACGATTGTAAACGAGCAAATACGGCTGGAAATTATTCTTTTAATTGCTGTTAAGTCTAGCCATTACAGCTATTGGTTCATAATTCTGCAGCACCGTCCCAGGAATACAAATGTTGCCATGTACTGTGGAGCAGAAATTAGCCTCCTTCCTTAAAGAGACTGTTTAATAGTTGTTTTCTCATCTGTCTTTTCTGAGTCTTTGCTGGAGCATGTTGTTTGCTTGTAAAGCCCAGGGGCATCGTGTGTACCGCAATGAACTGATTTATTAAATTGTTTGCCTCACAGCAGCCACAAATATCCCCCATATTACAGGGGAGCTGGAGACTGTTGACTGGTGCATCGGTGCCACAAAATGATAAATGGCATCAAGAGCAGCCAAGTAAGATCCCTCACACACACACACAGACACACACACACAAACTGCTCTGACACAGGAGCCCAGACGCTTTGATTCTTCCTCACACCTGTACACAGAGAACTTAAAGAGTTTCTTGTCAGTTGAAAAAGAAATGAATGATAAAAGGACAAGAGTTTAGAGTGAACGGTTCTTTTCATCCAACATCTTTGGCGTCAGATGTGCTTATTGTAACTTATTTATCTCTTACACACTTTTCTGCTCGTGATATAATTTGACACGCTCCAGATGTGTGCCAAGATTTGCTTCTACATTGACAAACATGAACACTGACGATGATGACTGAGATCATTTCACTGCTGCACATAAGTGAGTTCCTTGTTGCTATTAAGACATCTTTACTCTCACCTAAATAGTTTTCTTCACCATTCTTGAATTGTTTAAAAAATAATAATTTAATTTAATTTTGATGTAATTTTACTTTAATACTGTTTTTATTTCTATTCCACCACAATGCAGAGGGAAATATTGCTTGTTGCATTCCACTATTGATCTGAGACACTATACAGTATATGGTGTAGCATACGAAATAGTTCAAATAAGCAACTAGCTATAAAGAAAAATGCCATTTACACAATAATGCATCAGAGATGCAGGGTACCAACATATGCACATACTTTTTCCACTGATTGCAGAGAACACCGGCTTTCTCCTGTAGTGGCACTAACATATTATTATGCCTACTCTCCTTGTGACAGCTGACGGGCACATACAGATATAAAATACAAGCTTTTCAATCCACACGTTCACTCAGCAATATATGAAAACTATTTCAGCTTACACATCAAACATCCATATTTAGCTTTATCTAGCATTAATGTTTAGCCTGACAGGTGCTATCTGTCTGTCAATGTTCAATTTGGGTTCGTTTTAAAGCCTTTATCAGCTGATGATGGAGCTGATATCACGTATCTCTAAAGAAAAGAATTACATAATACATAAAAGCACATTTCAAAAGTAAATTTCACTAATGATACTTAAACACTTTTAATTAAACTGCCACCTAAACGAAGTGAACACATCTTCTAACACTGTAAACTAGATAAGATGGGTAAAAAGAAAAATCCATGTGACTAATTGCAAGGTATTGACTGACATGCAGCACATTTATTGATCATCTCCTTACCTAACTAAGCAGCCTATACCACTGAATAGAATGAGAAGAGAAAAGAAAGCGCTTTACATAAATGTGAGTAAAAAGTAGTGATGAAACCAAATGTTGGTCTTTTATAGTAAAAAGGAAAGAGACACTACGTCTGTTTTACTTCACTTGTTCCAGTGTTGCTGTATGTGACATGCAGAACATCCTACATAGTAAATGAATAGAGTAAACAATACTAATTAATTATATTAGTATGATGTTTTTGTCGCGAGCATCTCGAAAAATCCACATACTTCAGAGTCATAATAGCAGAAAATACATTACGTGTGATGCATGTCAAACTGCAGCTATTAGAAAACCAACACAAACTGAACTTCACAAACACAAGGATTTAATTGTTTTTTTCTTTGTTTTCTAGGATGTTCACAAAGCTATTTAACCAGCATGCATAATTACTTTTTAATTTTTTCCAGATGTGTGTGGGAGCTCGTCCATTGCCTTTGCTCATCCGTGTTGTGGGACAATAGTTTCCATCAACAGCTCACTCAAAAACCAAGAGTTTTGTTGTTGCTTTTTAAATGTTTCCCGACTCTTTGGATCAAACTTCATGTTGTCATTTTTGTAGTGCAAACGCGCCACACTTAAAGCTGGTTTAGACTTGGTATGTGGTACGGGATTTGAGGACAGCCTGCAACTGTGTTTTGGTTTCTGCATCACTACACCTGGGACCAATTCACAGGGAAAAGGAATTAAATCAGATGCAACATTAATGCTTAAAGTCCCTCTCCTGGTTTCGATTAAACCCCTAAAAACTCATCTCTGATCATCGAAATTACGTACTTAGAAGTTTTATTCGTGAACACAATCCCTTTGTGTCCTAAAATGGCTTAGATGTAACTTTGTGCCTTTGCCTTCTTTCATATGCGTGGATCAGTGAATATGCACATTAGCTCCCGCTTCCGTCTCCACCAGCCCCTTCGCTGCTCGCCTGCCGCTCGAGCATGTCTGTTCATCTTCTTCTCTGCTCAAACGCTGTAAAACTACTCTTCACTACACAATGGCGAAGTTTAATATCGGAGCAATTCAGGCATACATGTTCAAACCAGAATCTGTTTCCAAAGGACTGCTTTTAACCTCTTGAAGGTCCTCTCTGGTCAGTAAAACCCTGCAAACTCCTCTATGTGTATCAAAGTTACATATTCAGAAGGGGTTTTTTCTTCCATTAAAATAATCTCTTCCTTCCTTAAAATGGCTTACATGTACAGTCATGTGAAAAATTAGGACACCCTATGAAAGCCTGTGTGTTTTTAAACATATTTAGACATATGGGTATTTAACATCAATTTTAACAATACTGAGAGATAGAAGTAATATAACTAAACAATTAAAACTGAAGAAAATACTTTTTGTAAAATGTCATTTAAAAAAAAAAATGCAATTTCTGGTGAGCAATAAATTAGGACACCCCCCACATTTATTCCCATTTAAAATGGCTAAAATCACACACAGTTGTATCACATCAGGTGCACATGATTATGATGATTTCAACATTTTGAAGGAGGCTTGCCGTATTTAAACCTCAGACATTTAGTTTGGTGTGCTCCTGCCTGACTGTTCAAGTGAGAGTGAACATCATGGTGAGATCGAAAGAGCTGTCTGAAGCCATCAGAAAGAAGATTGTAGCAGCTTATGAGCCTGGTAAGGGATTTAAAAAGATCTCGAAACAATTTGAAATCAGCCATTCCACTGTCTGGAAAATAGTCTACAAGTGGGGAACATTGAAAATAACTGCCAACATGCCCAGGTCTGACCATCCAAGCAAGTTCACCCTGAGAGCAGACCACAAGATGCTAAAAGAAGTCTCCAAAAACCTTAAAATGTCATCACGGGACCTACAACAGGCTGTTGATGTGAAAGTGCATGCCTCTACAATCAGAAAAACTGCACATGTTTAACTTTCATGGGAGAAAGAGAAACATGAAGGCCAGACTGAACGTAGACAAAGACCAGGACTTCTTGAATAATGTTCTTTGGACAGATGAGTCTGAAACTGAATTATTCAGACACCAGAACCGAAGATATGTTTGGCGTAAACCGAATACAGCATTCCAGGAAAGGAACCTCATACCAGCTGTGAAGCATGGAGGTAGAAGTGTCATGGTTTGGGGATGCTTTGCTGCAGCAGGACCTGGCCAGCTCACCATCATAGAATCCACAATGAATTCTATCGTGTATCAGAGGGTGTTTGAGGAACACGTGAGACCATCTGTAAAAAAAAATTGAAGCAGAAGCGGAACTGGACCCTGCAACATGACAATAACCCAAAACATACCAGTAAATCCACCAAGGACTGGCTGAAAACTAAGGCCCCGACCACACAAAGACGAGCCCAGGCCTAAACACACAAATAGTTCATCAAACCCGTGTATCATCCACACGAAGCCGCCGTTTTGGGGTCTGAAAATGATTATTTCTGAACCTATAGGTCCCAGAGTGGAAAGATTTGAAAACGGTGGTTTCACGGCTCTATGTTTACACTCTATACCCAATCTTTTCTGAAACGTGTGCGTCATAGCGCCACCTCTCAATAAATGCGCATGCGCCAAACTCAGAAAATGACTACAACTATGGCGCCGTACAGTGTTGCGTGTGTATCGCTGAAACTAGTCACCCTGTTATCTCTATTACAGCAAAATATACTTCTTCTGCATTATCACTGTGTTCAAGAAACAGATATGGCTAAGCACAATATGCCACTTCATGTTTTATGTTTACATCGTATACAGATTTCTGCGCTTCCCTAAAGTCCCGCCGCCAGTTTCCACTTGTTTACGTTACGCTATCATAGCGCCACCAACAGGCCTGGCATGTTGGTTTACATCGTTTTCAGGCGTGTTAAGTGAATTCATGTGGACGGACACATTTACTGAAACAGCTCCGTCTTTACGAAGAACGTTTTTGAAACTATAAGCGTTTTGGCTTCGTGTGGACGGGGCCTAAGAAATGGAGAGTCCTGGAATGGCTGAGTCAAAGCCCAGCTCTTAATCCCATTGAGATGCTGTAGGCTGTACATGCAAGAAAACCTTCAAACATCTCACAGCTTTGAGGAGTGGGGCAAACTTTCCTTAGACCGATGTCAGACGCTGGTAGATGCTACAAGAAGCATCTTGCTTCAGTTATTTCAGCCAAAGGGGGTAACACTAGCTATTAGGGGGTTTCCTCAGTTAGAGTCAGAGTAAAACAAAATTAATTTTCGTTGTTTACCTGCAATTAAATTAGTTTCTTTTCCAGTGATAAATAAAAACAATATTAGACATTGATATGTGAACATTTCCTAATAAAGAACTGAATATTTGGGCTGCCGTATAGCTCGCTGAGTTAAGCCGTTACCATGTGGGCACAGGTCGCCAGCGGCGGACATGAGTTTGAGTCCGGCTCAAGACCCTTTGCTGCATGTCACTCTCCTCTATACCCCCTTTCACCCTGTCTCTCTCTATCAAAAAAAATGGGGAAAAAAACTCCCCAAAAAATACTTAAAAAAAAAAAAGAACTGAATATTTAATGGGGTGTCCTAATTTTTTCACATGACTATAGCTCTACACTGTTGTGTCATTTAGAATGTGCAGATCTATGAAGCCTTACCCGCTCACTGCAGCTCAAGAACACCAGCTCACCTACAACTCTTCTTTACTGTAAAGCTGTTGTTGTTGAGTTGAACTAATTCAGTCATACTGTATATGTTAGAAACGCAAACTGGTTCTGAAAAAGAATAATGATACAGAGAGACCCACCCTGCAGCATTTGTTCCTTTTTGTGTTTTTGAGACAGCAACTGTTACACTGCAGTTTCAGAATGTAAATTGCCAGCCATGGCATCGACTGCTTATTTTGCACATGATGTGTCTTCTAGTGATTAAAAAACACCAGATGGATTCAATTCATTCATTTAAACTGGGATTTGGACATTTGGTAATTAATGACATCTTTGTGCAGATGCTTTACTATATGCATATGGATGACAATTAATTGATGAATGCTTAATGTAACATGTTAGCTTGGGCAGCTGCAGTAGTTCAACGAAAAGCAGATCTGTGGATGTGCACTTCATAAACAATGCGGGAATCAGCATCAAAGATGTCGCTAAATCTCAGGGATTATCAGTGCGTGTCCACAGCAAACCCAGTCACTGTGAAACAGTTAGCTGTTTGCTCAGGTGGCTGTTAATGTGCTCCTCTCACACTGGTTGTTGTTCCCTGCTAAAATGTTGCCTGTTTAATTTTGCATTAAACTTCAGAAGTGTGTTTTTTATTTTTTTATACATGAAGTCAAATATTTTTCATGCATGGTGATATCAGGTGAAAAAAGCTGATTTCAACAATTTCAATACCACAAAATGTTCAGCCGAAAAATGAAGCCATGGCGGTGACCCGATAGCTGAGTGAATATGTTGCACTCCACATGGGTGCAAATGTCCTCAGCAGCGAGCCCCCAGGTCCCAGTCCCATTTGCTGCATGTCATTCCCCGGCTCTCTTCCCCACATTTCATGTCTCTTTCCACTGTTGCTGTCAAATAAAGGCGTAAAATGCCCCCCTGAAAAAAAAATCATCTCTAAAAAAAATGCAGCCACATCTTCTTAAGACACAGTCTTACATCAGTGGATTACAAGGATGGCATCCTGCAGGAAAAAAAAACAATAAAATTTCACAGCTGTTAAGTGCATGTCTACACCGGCTAGAAAAAGCCATTCTTCCCTGTCAGAGGAAGAAAATCTAAATTGTCAGTCCTTCCTGAGTGCTGTTACATTGTATTATCTATTAAAAATGTTCCTACACAAGCTGCACAGAACCTCTCGCACCTGTCAGCAGCAGAGATCACCCACACAATCTCTGCGTTTGTCTGTCTGCCCTGAGTAACAGCTCATCAGCTACCAGGCTCCGTGGACAACTACTACACCTCAAACACACAGATTCACCGCCTCCACCACCACCCAGACCTGTGCACATCCATCATAATTATGCACAGCAGGAATTCAAATAGCTCTCCTTACTTCAAAGCAGAGGAACATTGCACCAATTTCCCTCCACATTATACAGCACAAACAAAACAAGGAACATAAAAATCTATTGGAGTTATTTTTGAGTTACTGACTATGACACTGGAAATGCTTCACTTAATTTCAGAAGTAATCAGAAAAAGATCCGTTTGCACTTCCTGGAGTCTGTTCATCCACCTTATAAGCACCACATGGAAAAGTTAGTGCAATTTGGAATACCTGCAGGCTATATTGAGTTACTATGCAAACCCATCTCCTCCATTGCTCTATCATAACCTGTGTGGGATAAGTCACCTTTTCTGTGACATTTTTCACTCATCTAAAGAACGGCTTCAAGCTGTGCTTCCCCACCAGCCTCGTATCCACTTTCTCAATTGCATCTGAGAGTTGACCTATGGGCATTATACATAAATCTCAACTGGTGTCACGCCGGCTTGTGTGGCCTCTCACAGGGCAGATGTTATGGGGGTTAAAGGTAAAGACAAAGCAGAGACAGATGAAAAAAAAGTGAGATGGAGAATGGAGGATGAAATTGTGGCTGTGCAGAAAAAAGAAAGGCATTACTCTCTGCCCAATTCTGCTTTTGTTTCTTTTAGAAATCCATTTACTTAATTATGTCTCCTTGAAGTATCATTTGTATTGAAAATGAAGAAATGATTTGATTTACAGCCTTCACAGACCATCTCCAGTTGTTTAAAGACCCCTCAGATTTCTCAGGTTGCTTACGTTAGTGGGTTTGTATTTTATTTGTGCTGTACATGGCCTTGAGTATGCAGCAGTGTTTAGCGCAAGCCATAACTGGATCAGTATGGTGTAGACTAAACGCAGCTCAGTCAAATTAAATCAGCTCGGATTGTACGGTTTATGTGCAGAGTTTGGCCACAGTTCTGTCTTAGGGTCACATATCTGGTCACAGGGCATCACGCAAAACCTCCTGCAGAGAAAAAAGATGGGATTATTTTTCTTAAAGACGGGATTACTCTCAATCTAAATTACTGCTAATCCATTTTGATATTCCTTTCAGTGCTGCATGAGATGCAAAATTCAATAATCAAGGCCGTATTTGGTTCCATTTACGGCGCATCAGGTCGCTTGCTTCTACACACAGTATGCTGCCACAGGTCTATATATAATGAAGAAAAATGTACACTTGATGTCACCATGGGGACGGCGAAGGAACAGAGTAGGAATGGAAAGATGAGAATCGTAAACCCGAATCACAAATCATAAAGTTTTAACTCCTTGAAAGTGGAAGGTTGGATGAAACTCGGGGGAGATTAAGTGAGATTAAAAATGCTTAATACCTGGCAGCTCATCATTGGGCAGCTTTCCATGAAGCTGTGACACGAAAGGTGACTTTGACACAAAGAGTAGAGCTGTGGATGACACTCTGTCATTTGGGAGCGGGGCTATTTTTTCCAATTTCAGTGCAACAATGTCCAGAAAAGCTAAAAATGGCGTGGTCATTGGGTTATTTTTGTACATACACAAGGAACCTAAAACCTTTGTTGGTATATTTCTCAGTTTATGTCCACAGCATGTGATGGAATCTGTCTGATTTTAAAAGATACTATATGGTCAGCTTTTCAGCTCCCATTGTAAGAGTATTTACACTTAGTATAGTGTTTATCAAAGCTGCAATCATCTTTTGTTTTGAGTTCTTTTATAAATTTGTTCTGAAACCTGTAATAAAAACCAGCTTTACTCTATAGCTGTCACTGATCTCGGGGGGCTGCAGAGTTTCTCCACACACTGTAAATGTTGGCTCTACATCTTAAGGTTTCATTGACTGGGGCGCAGGCAGTCCATGTTCAATTTCCCCCCACAGTAATGCTCCCCTTAATTAAATGGGTTTGTGAGATTGAGAATATAGGAAACCATTTTGGAGAGAGATAAAATTATTTTGGTACAGTGAGAGCAAAGTGTATATCCTCTTCTAAGTGATTTCAGGGGTACAAAAATCAATAGCTCTCTAGTTGCATTTCTGCCAAGTTGATGGAGGTGGTTGAGTACAGGTGCAAAGATAGATCAAGTTGGAAATCAATCAAATCCGAAACATTCCATTTGAAAGGCAAGAAATGTAGGGCACTGAAGTGAGCAGGAGTCAATTTTGGAACTCTATGGGCTCAGTCATGTTGGAAAAATCATACGCCACGTCGTCTGGCAGGGTGGGGAGGTTAGTTTTTGTGTTGCAGGTACAATTGCTCCAATTCATGTTGCCCATGATCTCTTAAACAAAGCAAAATGATTTGTTTTTTAACCTGTGCCTCTTGCAAATGTGCCATTAGAGCATTTCTGAGATAATAATGCTTTCTGGGGCCAGCTAAGTGCACGAAGAGTGTGTAAATTAACCTCCCCAGCACCCAAACTGTCTCACAGGGAAATCAGCCTCAAGTAAGAAGATGGATTGCTTTGCTCTTCTGTTTGTTTTTCCTTTTGTTTTGATGTATTTCAGCCAAGAATCATGCCTTACACTGTGCTGATTTCCTTTATCGCTGGACGTGACCTTTTGGTGGGTTGAGAAGAGACACCAACACTTACCTGTGAAATGTCACAATTCTATCGTGGATGTCTTTGTAATTGTGTTTTGGGGAGAGAGAAAAAACAAACCAAACAAACAAAAAAAGAGAACGAAAGTATGACAAGTTCAGACGTGGAAGCTTGCAGAGTGAGAAGAAGTTATCTCATGCAAACAGTGACTTGCAGCACTCTTTTCTTAACTCCTGGAATACAGTTATTTCAATTAAACCTTTATATTTTGTCAACACAGATTCAGTAACAGTCCTTCTATTCAGCAACCTTAATATTTAAATTAGTCAGGTAAATGTGTGTAATATATTAAACTATGAGATATTAACTTTATTACTTAAATTTCAGGGTACAGTCGCAACATTAATCTTATTTCCCCACTGGAAATCACTTTGGTTAAGCATCTATGGTTTTTAATGTGCTATATAAATACCAGTGACTTTTACATTCATTTATTAGGACACTATGAACATTTAAACACTAGCAACGAAACGCTTTATGTTCTCTGACGGATGAATAAGTGCATTTACAAAGGCTCTTTGGAGGTACATCACTGGATGCAACTGAAAAATAACGATAACCCATTTTTAACTGTACCTTTAAGGGTCATTTTCAGATCATTTTGCTTCTCAAATTAAAATAACATAACATAATAGAACCAATTGTGAACAAACATTTGACAATAGTAATTAAGAATGATCTACTTATGATACTAAACGGACATCTGCAAGTCATGTAAGTAGTTTTTAACAGTTACATTATTATGTCATCAAGCACAAGTTGCCATTCGTTGATATCTACTGCTGCTCCTGTAGTTGTCATTGGACTCAGAAACACAAAATAGGAGGAGATTTAATTTGATTTAAAAATAAATAAATAAATAAAAATGCTTAAATTTATGTTGTTGTAAAAACATGTTTGACTTATGAGATTGTTTGGAAATACAGTGCTTGCCGGGTGTGAAAATGCTGGTATCATTTTTTAGAAGATCTGCCAGCAAGCAGTAGCAGGTACGCTAAACAGCAAAAACAGGAGGAAGACATTTAACTGTGAGTACTAATTTTGTGACTGTGACCTCAGGTCTGTGCCAGATGTTAGGCACCACCACTTAGCTGCCGAGGTCAGGGAAACTGAGCAGGTATGTACATGACAAGAACGAATAGCTGTTTGTGAGAGTAGGCATAATTGCGCGG
>OMNN01053736.1:0-10330 GCA_900302755.1 Chromis chromis
CTACTACACAAAATGTATATTACATGTGTAAATTAACAGTGTATTTTTGTCATTAATATTTTTGTGCATTTCCAAAATATGGGAAGAAATTCTGTACAATCATTTTTTTTTTAATTCTGTAAAATTCTAGTTTTTTTTACAGTGTAAGTTAAAGCACAATGGTATTAAACAAAGTGGGGGAAGAAATGCTTAAAATTCTATGGCAAGCCTGTTCTCTCAGCTTATTGTGCTGTCCACAATACACCCTCTACAAATCAATTAAAACTGCTTTAAGGGGATTTTTATCAGTTATGGGTTTAAAATAACATATGTAGCTTTACACTGTTGTCAGTTTCTTCAGCTCCTAAAAAAAAAAATTGAATAAAAGTGATAAAGAGTCATATGACTATTAGAGACAAAAAGAGAGAGAGAGAGTATAAGGAAGGGAGGGAGAGAGTGGGAGAGAGAGAGAGGGAGAGAGAGAGAGGTGAGGCTGCTGTGGTATAAAAGCAGGAGTCAGACTTGAGCAGCTCTGAAGTTGTGAGGAGACACTCAGAGCGGATTAAACACCTGCTAACGTGTTGTTTTATTTCCCCTCTGGATGCTGATCAGAGCTGAGATTTGGAAAATGATTCTCATGTCACAGAAAACACTGTGTGGATGATGGAGAGGCCGCTTTTATTACCTTTATCTCTTGGATGTCTAAGTTGAGCAACAACAAAAAAAAGAAGTGTGGGAAAAAATGCTGAAGGTGAAGTGAGTAAGATGAAGAAGAGGAGGCAGAAGTGCGTCTTTGCGTCAACACCTGTCGTCTGACTGCTGGATAAACTGCTGGACATGGAGCCGCTTCTATTGCGCAAAAGACGCGGCGCGGTGGATGAAGATGCGAGCGGTTTCAGGGTGATCTCCAGGCTTTCCTTCGAGCTCAATGACAGGGGGATCTGACGGGGGAAGGTGGAGGGATGGAGAATGCCAGTCAGCTCAAACCGACGCCTGCCATCTACGGAGAGCTGTTGAACATCTCCACCAACGACACCCATGCCAATTTCACGTCGAAGGCGGAGGAGAAGGACACTAACTTGGCTTTCCAGGCGGGTCTCGCCGTGACCTTAGCCCTCATAACTTTAGCCACGACGCTCTCCAACGCCTTCGTCATCGCCACCATCTACCAGTCCCGCAAACTGCACACGCCGGCAAACTTTCTGATCGCCTCCCTGGCGGTCACCGACCTGCTGGTGTCCATCCTGGTGATGCCCATCAGCGCGCTGTACACGGTGAGCCAGACGTGGACTCTGGGGCAGGTGGTGTGCGACATCTGGCTCTCCTCGGATATAACGTGCTGCACCGCGTCCATCCTCCACCTGTGCGTAATTGCGCTGGACCGCTACTGGGCCATCACGGACGCGGTGGAGTACTCCAAAAAGCGCACGCCGGGGCGCGCGGCAGGTATGATCGCCACCGCCTGGGTGATCGCCATCTCCATCTCCCTGCCGCCGTTCTTCTGGCGCCAGGTGAAGGCGGAGGAGGTGACGAGCTGCAACGTGAACACCGACCACATTTTCTACACCATCTACTCCACCTTCGGCGCGTTCTACATCCCCACGCTGCTGCTCATCGCCCTGTACGGGAGGATCTACGTGGAAGCTCGGAAGCGCATCCTGAAGCAGTCGCACAACAAGCCGGGCAAGAGGCTCACCTCGGCGCACCTGATCACCAACTCCCCGGGCTCGGTGGCGTCCACCACCTCCCTGAACTACGGGACGAACGACACCTCCTCCTCCTGTGACACTACCTCGTCCGCGAACGTGAGCCAAGTCAAAGTCACTGTGTCCGACGCGCTGCTGGAGAAGAAGCGCATCTCCGCCGCCCGGGAGAGGAAGGCGACCAAAACTTTGGGAATAATCCTGGGAGCCTACATCATATGCTGGCTCCCGTTTTTCATTTACACTCTTCTAGTGCCTGTCTGCGAGTCCTGCTTCCACCCGGAGTTATTTGACATTTTCACCTGGCTGGGTTACCTCAACTCCCTCATCAACCCCATCATCTACACCATGTCCAACGAGGACTTCAAGCAGGCTTTCCACAAACTAATACGGTTCAGATGCTGCAGGGCATGAACGATGATCACCAGCCATAATCACCTCCATCTCTAATCATGTGTATAATGCCAGAATTGAATCAAACCCACCACAAATGTCTCATTCCCTGGGTTTTTCCCCTGAGGGCTCCATCCTCAGCATCCACATTGCTTCTGATAATGTGGCTCCGGAATGAGCTTTTTACCTGATAGATGGTGCAGAGGACTCCTGTCTGCATTGTGTTATCTGATGGTGCTGCAAAATGAATGGCTCCCACCTCTTAACCAGAGGATCTTAAAAAAAAAAAAAAAAAAAAAAAAAAAAAAAAAGCTGGTTGAAGGTGAAAAGTGATGTTAAGAGGCGGGAGCCCTGTGACTGATTTGCAGCTGATAGTGTTGTTATACTGACTTGGAGAAAGCCCATAGCCCCAGATGCAGGGGCCCCTCCTGTACGTGCTGCACTGGACTGTAGCCTACAGACTCACTTTGCCATAAGAGTTTGACGGTCAACCTCAGTTGGCTTGTAAGCACAAACAGCTTAGGCCTAAGCTATGTGAGCCCCAAGGGCAAAAAATAAGATTTGTGTTTCATTTTCCTGACTCAATAAGGGGAAATACTGGTGCCTACAACATGTTTAGTTTAGTTCCTCAGACGTGCCTGGCCCAGACGGAGATAAAAGCATGATTTTTAGTTGGAGAAAAAGATCCGAAATTTGGTTTATTCTCGTGGCCAGTGTATGTATTTTCTTTTCTTTTCTTGCTGTGGCTGATGTTCACTTTAAATTCAAGGCTCCCAAACTGAGTGTAAATGTACGAATCTGTATGCATCAGTGTGATTTTTACCTTAATTTGTGGGAAAACTCTGGATTTTGCTCAGTCCAAAGGGTATCATCCAGTAAAATAATCCTAAATGGTCATCTCTGACAGAAGGAAATTGGAATCTACCTACCAGATCTCTTGTTAAAGATGCATTCTTAACTGTTATTATCAGCTTTGGTGTATCATCCCACGTCAGGCTAAAACAATCCAGATCGGAATCCACAGGCTGATAACGCAGGGTTCCTACAGTCATCTCTTGGCATTTGTGTCTCCCAACACCTGAAAAAGTTGTGGAGGAGAGTAAATATTTTTTTTAAATGCTAGAAAATGTCACGGTATTCTGATCAAAATCAATCCTTTTTTTCCTCCCAACAAACCGTCACATGTTAAATGTCAAGCTGGAGCTGCTGCTGCTGATCCCTTAAAGGAACTTTTCTAGGATGGAAAAAAAAAAACCCTGAAAAAGACCAAAATCATGTTTGCTTGCAGCCAGAAAAGGAAGCAAAAACTGTATTATTGATGGGGAAAATGCTACACATGTCCAAGTCTGTGGCCACCTTGAACAATACTGAGATGAAGTTGTTGGTATCATTGCTGGAAATGTGGGGATTTCAGCAACTTGGGAAGGAGTTAAAATTCTAAAATTGCACCCAAATTACACATGGACAAATTTTAAGGCCTATAGGGCTGTTTTTAGGCCCAATATTACACTAAATTTAAGAGATTTGCAGTAGTATCACTACTGGAGATAAAAATATCAAAAAATGTAATTTAAATGTTACATAAATATCCAATATGTCAAGAAAAAGGTCAAAATAATCAAATTAATAAAAAAAGAAAGGTTTTTATTTCACATCAGTATTTGTAAAATCCTGGCCACTGCCTTTGTACATGTTAAGCATTAATTTAGAAATTCTCAAAAATGTGTAGGAACCCTGTCTGGATCTTTTAGAGGAATATTTTTGACATTTCGGGGACGATGCTTTCTGGCTTTCTGCCTGAATACTTTTAGAATGTTTGTGCCACTCTCATGTCTGCACGTTAAGCCACTAATTTATCATGACACTCCTACAACACTGTCGGACTCACAAAGGACCCTTTACTTATCCCACACATTCCTCTTCCTGGGCAAAATCTGGTGCCTGCATTACCCACAATGCAATTACTATCACTGACGGACCAATCAGAGATTGCGGTGTGTTATGCTAGTAGCGGCTAATGTAGCCTGGAGTCTGTAGCAGAGGTGAGGAGCAGCTGCAGAGATCTGGTAAGATCACTTCTTCTTGTTTTATCAGACTAACGTAACTCTGTCTGGAGACAATGAAGATTTTATTTGTTTTCATAGATGAAGAAGTTCCCCCAACATCGTAAACGCACTTTGAATTCAGTAAAGTATGGAGCTGGAGTCAGGAGGTGATTAGCATAGCTTAGCGTAAACACTGGAAGCAGGGCCAAACAGTTAGCCTGGCTGTGTCGGTTTAAAAATACACCTACGAACACCTCTAAGACTCATTTTCTCTGCAATATAAAGTCCTGCCCCGCTATATAAACAGTATCATCATGGCTATAAGTAGAGAGAACTCAAAAATGTTATCTAACAGTATAACAAAGCTATAATGCCATACATCATAAAAAAGAAAAAAAGAAAAGTTGAATTAAAAGTAAAAGTAAAACAAATTACTGGAATTAACACTTTCCCACATATGTTGCCAATACAGGAAGGAATGGTGACTCCAGATGCTATAGATATAGTACTACTATGTGTTTTTATACTCCATATTTGCTCTGTATGAACACAGTCTGCAGTTCAGCTGAAAAACCCTGAGTTTTTTTCATGGGACTGTTCATCTCAGCTGAGTCAGTCATAGTTTTGCAATTGCGTTAAGTTTTTTTGTGTTCGTTTTTTTAAAGAATCTGGCTTGCGCAAACGATTTAGTTTCGATGAATTTGAAAATGAGGCATGTAGAATAAAGTGATTTTGGTGAAATTTCATGATTTTAAGCCTAAATTTGAAAATTTTTCCCGACTGAACTGCACATTGTATATAATACGTTCAAGGATCTTCAGAAAGTTGAAAATCTGACAGTTCTGTTTTTATGATTTCTGACTGATAAATTGTGTTATTTCGGCGATTATTTTAAATTGGCATGTCTTCCAAACATAGTCACTCAGTAAGTTGAATCTGTGCACAAGCCGACATGTTAGAGGATATGTGTTCTGTGACGTAACTATTTCCTGGCAAAGATGTTTCAGTTTGTCTACAAATTAAACTAGAAGAGCACTCAGAGCGCATCAGAGAGTCCCAATGCCTTGTCTTATAATTTTAAAGAAAGTAATCACACCAAAATTGAATAGGTTCTTCCTTAGCTCATACTTAACCTTTCCACCAAATTTAATAAAATTTGGCCTGGCAGTTTTTGGGTAATCCTGGTGACAGACAGACAAACACACAGAATGACAGAAAACAAAATGGCTCTGACTTCATACTTAACAAACAGACATGAGAGTGGTATCCATCTGTCCCATTTTTTTACAACTGAAAGGTTGAGAAAGCCTATTCACCAAAATGTCAAATTACTCCTTGAACTATAAAAAGTTGAAATTAAAGAGGAAAAACTAAATGTCTCTGATTAAAGCAGCTATCTGCCACAAAATGGCTGCAGAGAGTGTTTTGCACCAGTCAAAGCAGAGAGAGTGTCTAAAAAAAAAGAAAATCCTGGTGTGTGATTGTAATTTCCCTCACTGCATCAAAGATGGCTGCCAGAGATTCTGGCTCCCACCTTGTCCTGTAAATGACCGGCGGCCATTTTGGGTGTTTGAGTCAAATTGGACGTACTGTAGCCATCCCGCTCCACTCCAGCTCTGTGATGAATAGCCTCTTTGTGTACAGTATTGATCAGCTCAGTGTGAACCTCATCTGGTGGCTCTGTCAGTCCAATGGAAGTTGCATTTCATCCGGGTTAGCTTCTTGCTGTACAACGCTTCTGCACACATCGGCAATGCACTGTAACTGCTCTGCTCTGGAGGATGAAATTCAACCCACTTGGGAGCACAAAAAAGCACTGCTGCTGTTGTGAAAAACTGAAAAAAATAAACAAATAAAAAAAAAAGGTCTATGGCATCATGAGGTTATGACAGTTTGCCCACATGTATTCATTGATTCCAATTTAACATCTGTTTCAATGTGATTCTCAGGCTCAAGCGCTGTAAAAGAAAACAAACAAGAAAAAAAAGGAAGAAAAAAAAAAGGACGACAAAGAAAAGAGAGCGTTGACATTTCTTTTATCACTGTCAGAATCTGCTGTGGTGTCTGGTCTGCTGGGTGATGATAAAACATTTCACAGATGTGGGCTGAGCGATATGCTGTGTGACGACGTTATTGGTTTGTGACTTAATTAATCAGCAGGGAAAACAGTCTTAACTATGAGGAAAATGTCAGCCAGGAATGACTAATTAAATGCACGCCTGCTTCCTTATTGCGTTCTCCTGCTGCATATCTAAAACCATGCATCTTTCACCATGAGTGGGATTGTATGTAAATGTGCGCAGCTCAGCGTACAAACAATACAATAAGGGTTCCTTCACGCTACAGCGACTGTGGCTATTGTGTGACAGGGTGGGTTCATTGAAGATTTTTGCATTTCATGAGATGTGCAGTGTTTTAAGAGCCAGAATTCATACACACCAAATATACACTTTAAAAACTGTCACGTATCTACACCACATGGTAATTCTAAGAATGTAATTTGTTCATACACAACCCAAAAGTCAGTGACAGATCATTTTTTTAAAGATTTATTTTTGGCCTTTTCATGCCTTTATTAGCGAGGACAGGACCGTGGATAGAGTTAGAAACAAGAGAGAGTGGGGAAGGCCATGCAGTAAATGGCCGAGGTCGGATTCAAACCCGGCACAGCCGCGAAGCTTCTGCACGTGGGTCACGCGACATAACCGCTAGGCTATTGGGGTCCCCGAAAGATCATTTTTAAATGAGAGGATACTCAATAACAGATCCACAATGCAGCTGTACGCTGTAGGGAAAAGGATAAGCTTGTCACTAATGGAAAAAACAATAAAATTGCTGATAGTGGACAGCTTAAGAAAGATCTAGGAAAGCATAAGACTAATATTAAACCCCTTAACATACAGTATTCAGTGTTTTTCCCTCCCTTGCCCTCCCTCTGCAGCAGCTGTTCATTGCTTAAATTAAAGTACAAATTACTGTTATCTGTCAGCTTAAAAAAATAGCACATATTCAGACTGCAAAGTGGTTTCTGTGTTGCTGTGATAGTAAATGATTTTTTTTGTCAGTGAAAGAAAATTTGTAATTTCAAATGGCCTTTGGAAGATAATTTATGTAATTACAAAACAAAAGTAGCACTTACAAACTCATAATTTTACATATCACTAGCTTTTGAATTGGCTTTTTTTTTTTTGGTTTTGGTTAAAGCTGGAATGTGTGACTTTAAATGAACGTCCCTTGCATTCAAGACAAACAAGTTCACACAGTGGTGATTAGGACTATCAGTGCCAGATAAATCTCTGTATTCAACAGGACACTGAAGTTTTAAATCTGGTTTTGGTTACAGTCTGTAAAAGAAAGAGATTGACTGTGAGGCATACATCATAAGCACACACTGACAGTGTTTGTGTGATTACATTCACACAGATTTAACGAGAAACTAGTTTAATATGGACACAAATTGTACATGCCAGTGTCCACACACCAGGGGGCGCTGCAGAAAGAGGTTAACTAGCTTTAAGGTTGTTAAAATCATCTTATTCCCCAATGACAGCTTTTTCCAGCTTAAGATTGTATATAAAAGATTGACATAACCTCTGGATCTGAAAACTGAAGCCAACAGTGCCTTAAACCTGCATTATATCAATTGGCCAGCAGTGGGCGACTCCTCAGATTGCAAAAAAAAAAGTCTGATTGTATAGAAGTCTATGAGAAAATGACCCTACTTCTCCCTTGATTTGTTAATTCAGTAAATATTTTTTCTAACATGTTTATGGTCTCAATCACGAGTTTTAAGACATTTTTAATACAGCATGAAGTTCATTTAGTAAATTATGGTTCCATTTAGAGGAAAATATGTTTCAGTTCCAGGCTATCTTGTGTTTTACAAGTATGGGCGTGCATAGTGTCCATGAATTCTCAGTCAGATCCACTGCTCGCTTTTTTTTTTTTTTTTAAAGGAGCAGTATAGCAACAGCCAAATGCCAAACTAGAGGCTTCAGAACGGTAATCCCCAAACCAATGGGTGAGGTCATGGTGGCCCCATCCATCTTTTATTTACTGTCTATGGTTCTGACTCAGCATTAAATCTAGATGCTGAAGCTGAAGCCTTTATAAAGTCAAGACGTTCAAACTTCAACATTCCAGCCGAAGGTTTTTAAGAAAACACCATCAAAAGGAACTATTCTAAATGTCTAGTGATCCTAAGAGGTTCAGTGAAAAGCAACTGAAGTTCTCTTCTTGGTTCTTGAATGTGTTTCATCTCTCACCTAAGAGGATTGTTCAGTTCAGAAAAGAAGAAACCTCTTGGATGGGAGGTGAAATGGCTTAAAAAGCCAAAAAGAGGAGTCCAGTTCGTTTTTACTGAAGCTCTTATGATCACCATGACCTGGATGACATAACAATGTCTTGTGCTTCTTTTTTTTTTAAGTGCCACCAAAATTCAGCATATCTTTCCATGGAGTCAATTTTGGTTTATCTATGTTTTGAGATATCTTAGAGAATCTTGATGCCATGTGTGTTCTAATGTGTGTGTTGTCTTGATCCATATTTAATAATGTAGAATAATGCATAGAGGATGGAAGAAAGAGTCAGTTTTGTCCATAATCGGTGCATAAAGTAGACGAGTGTTTAATATTCAAAACTCAGGTGAGCATATGTGTTCTTTAATTTGTATCTGGATCCATTTGGAAACTAAAATATTCTTTCTAATATTAGGAATAACTGGTGTTAATCTATATACAGCATTTATGTACTTTATATGTTTGACCTACTGCCAACAAAGTCCACAATGTGTTACTTCACCTCTCAGTGCTTTCTCTATTTAAAAGCAACTGAAAAATATAGAGATTCATTTTAAAAAAGACTCAGTAGCTTCCTGACACAGCTGCTCATCTGCAGTTTTTAGCAAAAATTTCCGAAAGAGGAGGAAATGCTGCATTTGTTGGGGACTATTTTCATTGGCGGATTCATCCATGTTTGATCCTCTAGTTAGTATCTGTTGCAGCAGCATGATGTATGTGGGATTGAATCAAATAGAAACCACAGTATGTGCATTCAAGGTAACAAAGGAACACAACAGAACAGCTCGCTGATGTGTTTTTAATAGTTTGTGGACAACAATGGAGCTCTGAGGCGGCGAAGAGTAAGATGTCAGGCTTTGATGCACACATAACACTTGTTAGCAGACACACTCATTGTTTTTTGGCTCTACAGGTAGCACAAAAGTATATAACTTACTCTTTAAAGTAACAAATTTAGTGGATTGTGAAGCCTTGGCAGAGGTACATGCTCTCTTAGTGCTTTCAAGTTCAGCTACATTACCTCCTCATCTGCAGCTCAGACAAGCCTCCATCTTAACAGCAAACTCTGAGCCAATGTCAGTCTTTCCTTTTGTCAAAAATGAATATTGTTGGCTCCCTTTGAAATCGATCAGTCCGCTGTGGCCCACTGATTGCTGTTTCCATGGTCTGATGCTCGACTAAACCATGGCAACACGAGCTCTGCTGGAAGTGTGTCATGCTGCAGGAGGCAAATAAACACATTGACTGGAATATAGATGAAGGCAGCGAGGTGATGTCACACCACTGTACCTGCTTCTCAAGTAATCAGGTTATCCATTTGCAAACAGGAAGCTACACGTGTTATTTCAGGCTGTGAACAGTCACATCTGTGAGACTGCAACATCCAACATAGAGGCTGCTGTGTAAAGAACAAAGACGGAACCGATTTTAAGGACGCCTGTTTAAGTTTCCACGTTTACTTCACAGGGAAAATGTCCTCTCTTCCTTAAAAAGCTTTTACTATGTGTAGAACAGCAACAGATTTTTCTCTTGATGGTTTCACACATTTCATTTGATGTTCTCTGGCGTTTTGAGCATGAAAGCTGCTGTGACCATACAGTCCTGCAGTGGAGGAAACCGCATGAAGGGATTGTTTAACCAAATTCTTTCTATCAAATTTTTTTTTCTAATGTGTTGTTTTATAGCATTGAAAAAAAATCAAACTTTCATGTTCAAATTTCTAACTTTTTTTATTTTTAGGTATTTCTAAGTGACATTCTCAGCTTTAAACAGAGCAGCAGTGGTGGAAACTGAAATTGAACGCACCAATACGTAAAAATTATCTATGGATATCTAAAATCCTATGTAGGTAAAAGTACAGAAGTATTTAAAAAAAAAAATGCATTTAAAGTAGGAAAAGTAAGAGTACTTG
>OMNN01053742.1:0-14347 GCA_900302755.1 Chromis chromis
TGCATTTTCCTGCAGGGGTAGGCCAGTGACATTTGGGATTTCCATTTGCATGAGGGAGTGTGCTTGTTCTGGGACAATGTTTATTTGGTGTCTAAGTCTCATCAACACGGATGTTAAAATCCAAGGTTTTCCAGCAGAACACCACATAGTACCAACATGATCAATGTTATTCACTTCACCTGTCAGTGGTCATAATGTTGTGGCTGATCAGTGTAAGTATGATACATTACTGGAATAAAATATTTCATGAATTGTTTGTTGTACCACAAGTATCAAAGTTTCAGTTAAACTCAATGACAGACAAAAGTGGAAAAAAAATGATCACTTTATTTATTAATTTTGACAGTATCTTTCATTGTGCGTGACGTGATCATGACTCATCGACCAGCAATAAATCATACAGTTTACAACAACATTCAACTATAAATCCCTGACTATATACCACAAACAATGGTTAACAGTGTAAACAATCCACAATACAGACGACAATGTAAAGGACAATGAAATGGTCACTATTTCGGTCACAAACTTCCTTTTGCTTACAATAATATTAACATTACACCATACCATTAATCATGTGATCTTTCAGTTCATTCTTGTAAACGTCCATCTTCAGACAGCCACCTGATCAAGATTTCAGTGTGTAGAAGAGATAAACCTCTTAACTCATCATTTCACAGCCATCTTTTTCACCTGAAGGAGTTTCTTGTAATGGAAGTGCCGACCATCACAATACATAAAATGTCTCTTCATACTCCAATCCTTAAATCATTCTGGTATTGCAACGATGTCCCAAAAGTCTCCCTGCCGCGATTCTTTATTACGTAAAAGTCCACCTCTGAGCCACGTCAGTAATGCGCCCATTGGCCCCGAAAGCATTTGACGCTCTCCTTTTCCAACCCACAGTGGTGCATGCTAGACCGTTGTGTCTAAGTAGTCCTGACTAAAAAAAGTCCAACAAGCTGCGGTCAAAACGGTGACTCCCAGTAGTGCTGTGCTCTGGTCATACCTCTTTTAATTTGCTCATAAGTCACAAACATCACAATGTTCCAGGACCCCAGTCGCAGGAATGAAGGCATGAACCTAAAGGAATCAAAGGAAAGACAATTGAAGAAGTGTCCCAAAGAGGGTATTTCATTGCTGTTTGCTTTAATGCCATGTTAATGTGTGTGTTTACCCTTTATAGAAGGCTGTGGGCCCTTCATTCCTCAGCATTGTGAGAGCACAGCCGACTGCGCTGCTGTACTGGCCGGTTCCTGAGTTCATGAACCGTGTTTTCACTACATCCACCGGAGAAGCCACCACTGTTGTGCAGAAGCCAGCACCAAATGCGGCTGTGAAGTGACACGGCAGGTTGTCTGTGGGGAGAGCAGAGGCAAAGTCACAACCTGGAACCTGATTTGACATTTTGCGTTTTGGATGTGATAGAAGTTTGCTGGATTGATATCTGTCTGCTCCCGCACCTGTCATTAGGTCGTACTTCAGGATGAGCTCTTTGATCATGTCATAGGTCACCAGCTCTGCACAGTTCACGATGGCGTTACGGGTGATGTTTGGAGCTGTACCTGCATGGCAGAGTTATAGAGAAAGATTTATCATCTGTAAGCAGAGGCTAGCTACTTCAAAATCAGTGGAAGGAGTTCTAATGATTAATTGAAATTGGAAGTGAACAGGTGAGGGGACTACCTTTCCAAAGGCCCCGCACGCCCTCGTCTCTGGCGATCGTCTTGTAGGCTTCCAGAGTGCTGTTGTATCTCCTCCCACCGTCAGCCAGTCGCACCTGGGCTTGGAAACGCACCTTCACCACGTCCGTCGGTTGTGCAAAAGCCACAGCCATGGCCCCTGTGGTGCAGCCCGCCATGAGCCGAGTCACGATCCCAGCACCTGTGCAGCACGTGTGTTAGTCACAATGAAGCAGCAGCAGAGAAACTTCCATGTTCATCCAACACGAGGTGGACTTGATACTCACTCTCAGTTCCTCGAGTGTAGAATTGCTTCATGGAATCATAAAGGCCGATACGGACGGAGGCGAAGCTCATCTGCCTCTGGAGTCCTGCCACCAGGCCGTTGTAGAGACTCCTGGGCCCTTCTGTGCGCACCATGGTGGTGATGGTGCCAAACACCCCCCGATACTTCACTGCAGTGACCCCTTCAGCTTTAAGAGACTCTCCCTGAATCTGGACAGTAGAATGACAATGAAGGACTCTTAGCAGCACAATAATGAAGGCGTTAATGAGACATATCAAGAACAAAATGTGTAAAGCCTTTCTGAAACGCTGTGCGTCTCACCTGTAGTCTGACTTTGGCAGTATCTAGTGGAAAGGTGACGAGGTCAGCAATGCAGGCGGCGGTGCCTGCGCCGAAGAACTTGACTGCCGCAGAGGGCACCATGTCTTTGGGTTTCATGCCAACCATTTCAAAGCCTTGGCTGATGACAGACATGGAAAGATTTGCTCTTAATGCTATTTTTCCACAACTGTATATCAGACCACACACAGCAAATACACCAAAGAAGATCATTACTCGACTCAGAGAGACACACATGGGAAATAACTTTAGATTTTCTCACACTGATAATAACACTTAGCATATAATAAAAACTGAGCTTAGGTAATATTTAGTTAACTGAGTGAATGAGTAATATTCAAAGCTAGAAGTCGTGCATACCTGTAAGTGAGGATAAGAACAAGCTTCAAGTTTTCTCGAGCAGCAGACTAGTCTTTGCAAGTGGTTCTGTAGTGGATATGCCTTGGGCCATAAACTCTCTCTGAAATAAGCAGGTCAGCATACCACCTCTCACTGAAAAACAAGCAGTTATCTTTCACTTGTGAATTATGGAGAACTTGCACTTTTAAATTTATGATAACTGAATGATACATTACAGTATAATGCAAGTATATAACACATAAAATATGTATACTTTAAACATTTAATGAAGTAGTGAAATTTACACTCCTTCTTTACTGCTGACATTAAGTTTGAACCCATGAAAAACATAATAACTGATGTCCTGATATCCAGGTTTACCTTAATAGTGTTCCAAGAAAGTTATAATCCAGCAAAGAGGGGAAAAATATATATAATCCTTTAGGTGGTTAGTCCCCTCAGTGTCCTTGTCTCGTGCCTCATGCTGTGAGCTCACTGTTCCCTTGTGGAAGAAGCAGCTCAATTTATAGGCACCTTTCGCACATGACAGCGGGCAGCCTAACAAGTTGTACACACCTGTTATGGGAATCTCATGTTTACCAGTCTGTGGGACACAGCCGGATATCTGAGCACTTGTTGATCTGCTCCTAATGGTGTCATAACTGCAGCCTGGTATGGACCACATGAGCACATGTAAACATTTAGTGTGTTTTCATGTTATTTTGCAGCTTATTTTACAGTAAAATGTACTTGTTGGCAATATTATAACTATATTAATTGCGAGTTTTAATTAAGTTTTGCTCTCACGTGCCAAAATAGCAGCTCATATTACAGAACTGACAACACAGAGGGAATCTAATTTTTCTATTGGTTGATACATGCAGCCAATCAGACTGAGAGGCCTGTCTGGATTCTCCAAGTGTTTCTATTGGGCACTCGACTGGCTGTTCTTCAGTTGTCTGCTGTATAACATTTGCACCACATCCTTCTCTAAGTGTTAATGTCCCACAACAAAATTCAAAAGTACTTCAGGAGTTTGAGGAATTCCCTCCTCCCTCCTCCCTGCAAGTAATAAAGGTTACGAAACACTTCAAGTTGAGGAACCACCGTGCCTTTCAGCCAATCCATACGGCGGACAAGAGTGGGTGGATTCACACAGCATCTGAATGCAATCATTCAAGCTCGGGCAACCTGGCAGCACCCAACAAGGGGACAGGATGTCAAATGGAAAGTGTTAGAGAGGGGAGACACTTTGTAGGTAGAGTGTTGGGGTTGTGTATGTGCATGCCAACATACATGTGACTTTCCACTGCAGCTCCGGGTCACGGTCCCTTCAAGCTTACGTCATGTCATACAGTTGACTATGCAAAACCTTCTCCTCCACATGTCTAAAGTTTCAGCTGCCGGTACATGTGCCAGGGTGTTGTTCTATTCCCAAAACCACACTGCTGATTGCTCACTTTGTAACATAACACTCATGTTTTTTTCATGTACTGCTGCCTTTTTTTGTTTAATATAAAGATATTACTGTTTATAGATGTTTCATATTCCGTGTGACAAGTTTCTCAAAACCCCTGAAGTTTTTGTAAACAAGGCAAAAGTCTGCCTTCCAAAAATGTCCTGCACTTGCACATTTTCTGATGTTTTACATATTTACTAACTATAAAGGTTCTTTCTTGAATAAAGCATCCAGTAGAAAGTAGTTAAATGAGATCTTATGTGAAATCAGAGGAGTAATAATCCATTTTTGGTGTATTTCAGTTGCATTTAGGGTCCCCATGAAAGCTATGGAAGAAAGTGGGAGCCCCTTCCACCACCTGCTTTCTTCGCCCGACACTAAAAACAGTTTCCTGAGAACACAGTGTCAGTAACCTTTGAGCACACAGTCAGACCCAGTAAACAACTCACTGGTCCGGCTTCAACCAGTCAGCAGTGACCTGCCCCCAGCAGCCTCCTGAAGATGAAACTGAGCAGGCAGACTCCCGTCACCACTCTGCTCTGCTGCACTTTGAATACTAGGAACCTTGAATCAGTGCTGTGAAAGAGATAATCTCCATTACACTATAAATACCGAGCATCACACTAGAAATAGAGCCAGCCGCTGCGTCACTTAAAGGTTAGTGGAGCAGAGTGAAATCTCCAAACAAGTCGGTTTTCTTCACTTCCATTCACCTGTGAACTTATACCGATCAGGCATAACATTATGACCACCTGCCTAATATTGTGTTGGTCCCCCTTATGTGGTCAAAAATGCTCTGAACCATTGGGCATGGACAAGAGGACCTCTCAGGGTGTCCTATGGGGTCTGGCACCAGGACGTTGGCAGTGGATCCTTTGGGTACTCTGGCTTGTCATGTTCCTCAAGATGTTCTCTTTGTTTGATGTTGTTGCCATGTGGTGGGGTGCATTTTCCTGCGGGGGTAGCCAGTGACATTTGGGATTTCCATTTGCATGAGGGAGTGTTCTTGTTCTGGGACAATGTTTATTTGGGTGTCTAAGTCTCATCAACACGGATGTCAAAATCCAAGGTTTTCCAGCAGAACACCACATAGTACCAATATGATCAATGTTATTCACTTCACCTGTCAGTGGTCAGAATGTTGTGGCTGATTGGTGTATTGCTAATAAAACAAAACTGAGTTCCATGTTTTTGCTATTATACCGTAGGAATTAGCTTTTGTCCATGGGGCAGACACTCTACCAGGTGAACTACCAGGGCACACTGAAAAATAAATTCTGTTGACATATTGACAAAATAGCGCATAATAGTATTTTATTTGCAGCATACATTTCTTCAAAATAGCCTGGAGATTAACACATCTGTCCAAGAACTTTTCAATACAAATAACACCGACTGATAGTCTTTCCAGTAGCAGAAGAAAATAAAAAATAGGAAGATGTAATTTGGTGCCATGAGTTTGAGTCGTCTGTGCTGTAAATGTGGACATAATCAGCTGACAGCTCCTTGTGTTAGAAGTGATGGTGCTCAAACCACCAGGGAATCACCTGACTGTGCAGTGGGTTAGTGACCACTGAGAAAAGACTTGATTGATGCCAAAGAACTCTGCCAACAAGGGGCTTTAGCCCACAAACCATGATGTGGTACAAGTGATCACAATTATATCGTGTTTTGTGGGTAATGTGTATGTTTGCCTCCTGAATGAGACGCTTATCTCAGGTACAAGTGTGCTAAACTGTCATCAGTAACTCTAAACACTGTCTTCATTAACACTAAATGAGCAGTACTGAATCTTTACCAATTACTTTTAATGAAAACTAACAGCCTATAATGAAAATGTTAATGTTGTTGTTGTTACCATACATCAGGTAAACATGAGTTCAGATTGTTTTCCCAGGCACCTGAATTCCACCCCAGTTATGTAACATATTTAGCGTTAATCCCGAAATAACACCAACATGAAAACAAACAAGCAAAGCAGGGCTGACGGAAAACCTACAGCTCTCCCTCCTTCTTTCTGCGAGCCTGTTCCCAGCAGCAGCAGAGTAACCCTGCTGAAGAAGTTCTTCTATTTACATGAGTAATGAAATGTTTGAACCTGCTCGGAGGTGACTGGCTAAGGCTTCTTTGGAAGAGGGCCACAGTTTTAAGCAGTTGAGAGGGATTCAGATTTGCACGCCACAGCTTTAGAAGGTCACAACAGAGCTTCGATTGTATGGCACTTCTGAGAAGAGTAGGGGATTAAATCGAAGAGAGCTTTTTTGGAGAACTCTTTTTCTGATTATTTGCATTGTAAAAGGCTGCGAAAGAATAAAAACATTGTCAACTGAGGCCAGGGTCAGAGGTCACCGGGTGAAAGGTTATCAGTAGTCATCAGGGAACCCCTTTGACTAATGTTAGACACACTACAGCGTACATACCTTATTATTGCCAAATGTATGTTGCATCACTTATTGTTACGTTCTGCTGTTTTAAATAGAAACAGCAAACAGCATGCTAAAGAATACAGCATAGATTATTGTATCCTTAATGTGTTTTTTAGGTTTCACTGCTGCTGTTGCTGTGAGGCTTTTCCTTTGTGTTTGTTCATGATGACTTTGCATATTGGCTGGTGTGTCAGTGAAAGGTAAAGCTCTCTGAAAAACATGTTCTCAACAGGATGTGATAAATAAACTGTTGGAAAAAAAGGGAGGAGACTTCTGTATTGCACTGCATTTCAAAACACACGTGGAAAAACCTCTTACAGTATAATATCAGTCCCACAACCTTAATAATCACAGGCTTTCTTTCATGATGCCTGAGGCTTCCACTACATTATTACCTCTTTAGCCACAGATCTGCTGGTCCACAGCTTTGGTTCAGACTCAACTACTGACTTATGAATAGACAAACTGTGTCCCATAAAGGATGAAGCTCACTAACTTTATCTTTCCCTGTAATGACACCATTTCTCTGAACTGCCCCATCATCAGTTCGCTCAGTTATTTTTGGGGGCTTCATCAGAGAGTAGATAGTAGAACGATAGAGAGATATTTGGAATGACATGAAACATAATTCTATTCCCACTGCCTTCAGGGACGACTTCCCATTTTTGGTAATTTCTCCAAAGATGGCAATTGAATTAAGGAAAATAAAACAAAACAGTGCATGTATCAAATATTTTACATTTATAGACAAATACCTGCAATACTAATGCCTTCCCTCAGCCTCAGCCACAGCTTCGAGCTGATTAGCAGATTTCAGCTTGCTGGACAGTAAAAAGATGTTAAAGAACATGTTGAACATCAGTATTTGTCCTAAAAGCACCAATCTGACTGAGTACAGATCTAAGACAAATTAACATTTTTATTGAACAAATAACTGTTATTTTAGGGCTTCCTCTGCTTTGTTAAATTACACATAATAACTAATAAAAACATAGAAAAAAAAAAGTATTAGTTTACATGTTAACCAGCAAAAAACAGGCCATGGCTGTCTGTCCACATCAAAAAATCATATTTTTACGAATGCTAATTTGTTCTTTTACAATATTGAAATATTTGGACATAAAATTACATGTTTTTTTAAACTTTATGTCAAAAGAAAATATCACGATTTTACAGATATTTGCCATTATTTATACCGTTTTTACATTTTTGGATCATAATAGTATTCCTGCACATCTCTACTCTACTGGAAAGGCTGCCTATAGTACTAATGTGACTAGAATGGGTGTGCTTCTTTTCTGTAACAGGAGTGGGTTTGAGACTCTTTACTGAGTCTTTCTGGAGTCTTATTATATTTCAAAACTTCCCCCAGGGGTCTCGTAACAGTAGAGGCCCTAGCTGTTCATCTTGGCTCCCAGTTGTGGAGCTGCTGACTGAAGGAGTTTTTTTCAAGTGGAATTTTTTTTTTTTTAAACTAGTATAGGGCCTAAGGGGTTAAGTATAACCATGGTGGTGGAACTGAGTCTACAGTGGAATGTGCTGTGAAAAGGTAAATCCAGCAGGCAGTCCAAAACTCCAATTTGTATTCCTGTTGACTGTAGATATAGCCTATTGTGTTGCCTAAGAGGCATGTGACAACACAGTGGGTAGGTTTATCTATCTAACAGTGCCTGGTAGTGGATGTTTCAATAGGAATCAATGAGTGTGTGTGCACATATAGCCCAGGTTATCTGTGACGAGTGATACGCCAAGCACAACGGAGATTAGCCAAACAGATGCCCCCGTTTTTAGACGTGTTGGAATTGTCCTGCAGCAGCTCCAGTTTCAGTCCACGGGGGAGCCTGATTGTCATAGCATGTAGCAGGCATCATACTGGGCAATTGTTACTCTCTTTTGTGCTCTTTGACAAATAAAACTGATTTTGGAGCAGTTGGGGGCCAAACAGGGTGACCCATATTTGGCTCATAAGGCCTGAAACTAACTTCGTGATAGAAAAATACACTGAAGAAATACATGACTGCATGCAGGAATACGGTCTTAGAGTTCAGTCAGTGTCAGCATTCATGCTCCCCAGAGGATTTACAACATTTCATTGCAGTCTGTCTAGTTGTTGTTGAGAGATCTCAGTCTGGAACAAACTGACTGACAGAAGAGCATTGCTGTCCCTAGAGACATGCCACCAGCAAAAAAAGTGTCCCAAATAACTATGGTGCTCTTTGGTTTAGTTCCTTTGTCCCAGAGTACATTTCACTGGATTTGGGGGTATCCATGGTTTTCCAAGCAATGCCTCTGGGGGTAACGGTCACCCTACTTGGTTACAACCCCATCCAGACATCTCCCACTATTTAAACAGACTGCAGTAGTAGACGTGCCTTGGCATGAGATCCAGTTGGCCAATTACACTGTAAATGCTTAAAAAGATGAATGACAGGTCAGTCTGTGGCCTTGGCCTACCAGGTCTGTCAGTGATGAGCCAAAGGGAAAACCTCCAACAAAGAAGCCAAGTCCATAACTCTTTACCAGTGAAAGAAAACCAGGGCCACAGGAAGGTCGCTGCTCTGTAACAAGGCGTCACCACAGTCTCAGTACTACAAGCCTGGAATATGTGATGACAACATGAAATCATAGTTCCCACTAACATGTAATTCTCTAGAATTTAGTTGGTAATGATTGAACTAGCCAGATGGCAGTACTGATGCAACTCCTTTTTGTGCATGGTTCCTTCCTGTATTTATGGAAAGTAATAGGGGCTCATCTTTCGTTAAAATATGAATTAATGAGGTAAAATTCCAAGCAGCAGTGGAAACCATCAATAACCAAAGTCTGGCCAATCCTAACGTCTCACCTTCTACGAGGATTTAAGGCAACTGAGGGCAAATCTTGGCGTCCAATGTCACATGTTCTGTAGTCAGTAGTGTCAACAACAGGCCTTAGTGATGTACTTTTGTGACCCCACGATGAAAGAAGGCCTTTGATGCGTTTGTGTTTTGCTGGAGTACAACCCAAGCTGTGCGGATCAGGAAACAAAACAGTTTTTTTTGACAGACCCAAGCCCAGGCTCTTGGGAGTGCCCGTATTGCGTCTGTATGTTCGGTTTTGCGGAAGAGCTCCAGCAAAGATGCAAAGTGTGCCGGACAGGTGGATGTCGTAATACACATCCTGCTGTCGCATTTCCGCTCATAGACTGGATTTCTTATCTTTATACATTATCAGTGACAGGTTTGAATGGTGGTCAAACGAGGCCAGGTTCAGAGTAAACGAATAGCATGCAGCAAAAATGTAGAGATCGATTACCGTAACTTTATGGGAACATTATTTGGGAATAATGCTTATTAACAGTTACATGAAAACACGTCTGTAATGTAGTGTAACTAGGAAGCTACCACCACCAGCCATTGAGCTATCCAAAGGTCAAAGGTCACACATGACCTACCATAAAACCACAAATTCTCATTTTTGCCATTTGGTTTTTGCACAGATTAAAAAAAAACAAGCTTAACATTTAACCCTTTAAGTCCTAATGCGTCATCGGCGACACGTTTGGGCTAGCGCACATTGGAATACCGTAAATGTCACCGTTTGTGCTATCGGAAAAAAATCCTGAAAAATTCTGAAAGGTAACGGTAAATTCATTCGTGCCCCCCAGGAATCCGCTGGATGAAATTACTGTAAAATTAAAAAATTACCGTAATGACACCATATTGGCTTTAAAGCGCAACGACATTGTCATCACGGTCATTACGGTAATTTCATTCGTGCCCCGCCAGGAATCCGCTGGATGAAATTACCGTAAAATTACCGTAATCAAAATAAGAAAAAACGACCAGGCAGACATTTTGAGGCTCAGGTCTTAAAGGGTTAAATTAGTGAAGCTCAGAGGGGTTGGTAGGTGGATTTTGCAGAACAGTACCAGGTCAGCCACCCCACTTCCTGTGTTTGAGCTAAGTTGCTGCTAGTTCAAGATCACTTTAGGCATCTAAATTGTTGAACTATTTCTTTAAAACTACCGCCCTTTTCCACACTGAGCACATACAGATGATTTTTTAAAAACCATTTTAGGCCTGCATGCCTGTAATATTCCACAGGTGGTTTGAATTCCTCTACCATACTGGCACACATACCAACAGAGGCTGAAATGAAATGAAAGTACACACCTTCCAGCGATCTGTACATAATTATTGTTTGTTACACCCCACACACCTCAGTCATGTAGGTTAATTAACACCCATTTGAGCAGATGACCCAGATAAAAACCGGATAAATAAAATGTTCTCGACTAACTCATTTCACAAGGCAGGAACAGGTGCAACTCGGCGTTAAGTAACTACAGACAGAGAACTCCTTGAAAAGAGTTTCAGAGATAACTGTGAGCTCCCCTGTAACTTCGAGCTTGTCCCGAGTAAAGTATTGGCGGCACAAAGGCTGATGATGGACACTGACTGGTGAGAATAACAAAGCAGGGGAGCCTACGTGCACAAGGACACAGCGAGCTCCTGGGCTCTCATTGTAAATGGGGGAATTTGATCCGCCGGTTGACTCAGGTGAAAATTAGACCGGTAGGTGCTGTCAGGTGCATGTGAGGTCAACATGTACACCTGCCCCCAGGGGGAGGAGCTGACGACGTGAGATCGATGAGGAAAAATCAAACACACCACATTAAACTATTGTACTTATGTTTAAAACATCTCAAATCGGACACATTTTTAAACTTGAGTTTTTGTCGCGAGGTAGATAAAAAGATTACTTTCACAAGCTTTGTCCTCTCTGTCCTTTCTCTGCCTGTACCTTTCTGCAGGTGTCTCTGGAGCTGCATATTTCTGATCTGCCCCACCAACCTGCCCAGTGCTTATTATCTGTTGTTTCTGAACGTTCATCTTTTCTGTCTGTGTTTGACCTCAACCAATCAGGGCAGATGCTGGAGGTTTCTTCCTGATAAAAGTGACTTTTTCCTCTCCACTTTCGCTGGAATTGCTGGGTTCCCCTTTTTTTTATTGGTGTAATGACTTGGCAGTGGTAGAGAAAGTGTTGAAATCCTTTCCTTGAGTATAAGTACTAATACCACAATAATGTAATAAAAGTAATATGAGTAAATACAGTAAACTGTCTACTGTGACTGTTGTACAATTATATATCATAGTTATTATTACTCTTGCAATAATGTAAAATCAGGATTGTATTGTCTTAGTTGGTTGTGGTGGAGCTCATTTCAAACTTTTTACAAACAGGACTGCAACTAATAAATGTAGTCATGATGGATTAATCTGCTAATTATTTCCTTCATCAGTAAACTGATTGTTTGGTCAATATTATTAATGAGACATTAAAATTATTAAATTAATTAAAAGAAAAAGCAGCAAATCTTCACATTTTTGAAGTTGGAACCATGAAATGTTATGACATAGTTGTGACATACTTGTAACCGGTGGGTCACCAGTTTGAGACCCCGGACTGGCAAGAGGTTGAAGAGGAAAAGTGAGAGTGACTGCTTGTCCCAGTCACCACCACTGTGGGCCCTTGAGCAAGGCCCTTAACCCCTGACTGCTCCCTGGGTGCTGCACCGCGGCAGCCCACTGCTCCTATAGTTAGGGTTAACTTTGAATAGGATGGGTCAAATCCAGAGAAGGAGTTTCCCCAAGGGGATCAATAAAGGGTAGATTATTATCATGATGAGATTATTACCAAAACAAAAAAAGCTTCTTTTTTTTCCTGACAATCAACTAACTGATAAATTAACTAATCATTTCCAGCAGTGTTTCTAAAGATCACTAATGAGCATGATATATGCTGTTTGTTTAGGACTTATAAAACCAAGCTACAAATGATATCAAAGCAGTCCAGAATTGTAAAAGGACAAATGCAAATTGTAAAAGGTGAATGCAGTGTGAGAGTGAGCGGTTGGTGGTGGTCGGAGGGGCCGATGGAGCAGAATGGCAGCCTGGCTTCCGTCAGTCTACCCCAGGGCAGCTGTGGCTACATACGTAGCTTACCACCATCGAGTATGGAGGGAATGAATATTGCAATGTAATGCGTCTTTGAGTGTCCAGAAAAGCGCTGTATAAAACCAATGCATTATTATTATTATCAAAAATGAATGACTTAAAGAATTTTTTACTTTCTTGCCACAGATTATGATGTTCTGTCACAGTCTGCTGTTTTGAGCTATATGCTTTTCGAGGGTTTTTCAAGAAAGTACATGAGCATATTTTCCAAAATGTCTTGTAATCGTCCCAATGGGGATTCCTGGAAAGAAGCGATACACAGAAAGAACTCAGGTGTTGCTAAGCAGTGAATCATTTCTGCTGCGTTTGTGCAAGGGCTTTGTTCAAACCGGACAGAAGTCAGACTCCTTGTGACTGGCATCCTGAGCGTTTGATTTACTATACAATACCATCCTTCAGAACATTGGCTCTTTGTTCCAGGAAAAAAAAAATGTCTGTTATTGTTTTTGTTGGGGTTTCAAAGGATTTGCAGGTTAAAACCAAACAATAATAAACTGTTCCTCAATTTGTCCTTTTTCTTTTCTCCAGTCGTCCCCTCACCGCTGCTGCTGTAAGAGTACAGACGTTCTTCCTCCTCCACCGTCACGATTATTTTCTTTCCATTTCAACGTGCTCCAACCGGATGCCAGCCCTCCACCTGCAGCTAGAGGCCCTGTGCATCATGTGTAAACCTCATCTTTGCTTGTGCAATTTACTGGCTTAAGATTAGAAAAAAAAAAACACTTTTATTTCCTTTTACTATGAATTAATAAATGAGGAAATGAATGGTGAAAGCAATTCTTGGAAACACAGATGTGACAGCGTGATACTTCCACATCAACCTCCCACACACAAACTTGTTGCAGTGTTATTCCTTCATCCTGTCGCTAAACTGACTCGTTTATTTGGGGTTCCCACTCGAGCCTTTCCTCAATATTCCCCTATCATTGTTTTCCCAAGGTTTCAAAGGCAGACGACTAAATACGCATGGGACAAATTTTGACGAATTCAACCTTCCCTCCCTCCTCTGTGCTTTCGGCCACTGTGCAAACACATGCATTTCCCTTTGGGTGCTCCTAATTATTTTCTCAACAACTCCCCTTCAGTACCAGACAAAAGGTGGTGCACAGTTTTGGTTTTTTAAATTTGTTTTTGCAAGCCTTTGGTAATAAACATCCCAGATCACAGCGGAAGGGTTGAACAGAGGGCAGATATGTCATTTGACCGGGCTGGTGAAAGACCGGTGACTCATAGCTGGACAACTGAAGGCAAACAGGCAGATGTTGTGTTCAATACCAGTCGAAAGCAACCTGGGGAAAAAAAACAACCTAAAATGCATTCATATCAATACAAAATATATGTTTAAACATAGGTGGACTTTACAGTAGCCTTTTTACATCATCTTTTGTCCATACATAAACATGACAAACTTTATCAGGTATATATAGCGCTACAATCTGACTCATTTAATATATAGTAAACTAGTTACAGATGACACAATGATATATACCAGGAGGATTTGTCCATACAGCCTAAACCACAGCATTCACTCCCTGAATATCTCTGGATGAATGAGGCCTTTGTGGGAAAAGTTGCAAATTATTTTTAGCTGATTTCTGCCTCGATGTGATGATGTACCCTTCTGGTCGAGTGGCTTCTTCAGCAAATAATCTAAAAGCAGACATTTCTGGCTGCTTATGTTTTCTGCTGATAAAACTTCTACACCTATACTTAGGCAATGGTGTGAGCACAGGGCTTCAAGCTGAAACTCTTACTTGTTGACTCTCTTACTTTATCACACTGTAAAGTACAAGATGTTTCCAAAACAAAAGTATTTA
>OMNN01053742.1:15446-31736 GCA_900302755.1 Chromis chromis
TCTGTGTGTGTTTGATGCCTAACATATGACTAAGAATAACTTTAAAATTAATAAAATAATTCAAAAGAAAAGTGGCAAATCTGGAATCATGAACTTTGGGATATATTTACATTAAAATAAGTTTTAAAAAATTCAGCTTTCAGTCAATTTATTAACTGTATTATCAACAAATTGTTTCAGCTCTAGACCTGATTATATAAACTATGAGAAAATATCATGTTCTATAAGCATGTCATATGTTTTTTTATGCAACAATAAAGTTCTCTTACTGGTAAGTAAAGGTGAATAAAAAATAAACAATATGGAAATTTAAAAAATGTACTTTCATCACAGCCTGCCTGCACTACTAGCATTCCTCCTGTCTGTGTTTGATACAAAACACATTACTGACATTAACCAATAATGAAAATAAAGTAATTCAAAAGAAAATTGGCACATCTCCTCATTTGAGAGTCTGGAATCATAAAATTTGGGGTATATTTAAATGAAAAACTACTTGAAAATGAAAAATCTTTAGTATATTAACTGGTAAATAAAGCTGAACAAAAAGAAAAAGGAAAATCAAAAATGTACTCAAGTTATCTTCCACCACAGCTTTTGGGGTATTTTTGTAAGAAAAATGACTTGAAGATGATTTTTCTGTCATCTGATAAACTGTGTTGACATATTGTTTCATCTGTAGGCCTAATTATATAACCTGTAACTATGGATAATGTTTTATAAGCACTTTATATGCCCTGTATGTAACAGTAAAGTTGCCTAACTGGTGACTAAAAGTAAAAAATGAGGATTTTTTTGAAAGTACTCGAGTAAATGTACTCGAATTTTCTCCCTGCTCCGCCACATCCATGCCTCCTGTGTGTGTGTTTGATGCCAGACTCGGCCATTGGCTGCCGGGGAGGACGGGCCTCCAGCTCAGAGACACACCCCGCAAAAATTGCGTCAGCTATAATATATTAACCGAAGCGCTGCTCATGTCTCCGAAGAGCAGTTTCCAAAGGCAAACTTCCAACATCCTGGAAGACTTTTCACATCCACGAGGCTGTGAGTAAAACCTGCCGGAACCCCAAAAACCAAACCGACGCGGGAGAAGAAAGAAACAAACAGCCGACATCCAGCTACAGCAGCCGGGCTTTTAAAACGAGAAACCCCTCCAGAAGAGTTTCTCTTTAAGAAGAAAACAAGTGAAGTTTGACGACATTTCAGCGGAGCAGCCCCCCCAAAAGATGAGCTGTTTCTGAGCGACACACCGGGACACCCTCCGAGGAAGTTCTTCCATCGCCGTCACCTCTCAGAAGACACCAGACAAAGAAGCAGTCGGACCGGGTCGCTGCCATGGACTCAGGAAAGGTAAGAGTGCTGTCAGACGTGTTCTGAGCTCCGTGCTGTCAGTGCTGGGTTCAGCGGGTTCATGCTAGTTTCACCTCACAGCCTCCACATGTGGCTCCAGCGGTGATGCCGCTCGTGTTGGTGTTCGCCGTTATAACACCGCCACTGCGCCAGACAGTGTTTCTGCCGCTCACAAGTGCGCTTAAGTAGATTTTAATCGCTTTTCATGCGCTTAATGACGTTTTCAGCAAGTTTCTGACACTTAACTATAGCGCGTTATGCTAGCTTACACCCGGCTAACTTAATATTCACAAAGGAGTAAAAGTTTGTAAAGTGAGTTTTATGTCGTACGTTGTATTTATTTATACGTAACGTTTCGAGGAAAGAGGGGGTGGGCGGTTATTGTCCCCGTCTCGCGCCTCGGTCGCCTCTGTTTGGGGTTATGACGCAGTACTATGTCACAGCTGCTCCGTGAGGTTCCTGTGTTAAAGGCTACGTGACTAACGGAGCTGTTCAGAGATGCAGGGATACGACCCCCTCAATAGACGGATAAGTGGATTTGGCCCCCCACAATAGAAACAGGAAAGTTGCATTCTGGGAAAGGTACACATTTGTTCACCAAAATGCAAGAAATTCAGGGTTTCACAGCTGAAAAGGTCCTGAAGGAAAGACCCCCCAGGCTTAATGCGTCACTCCCAGTGTTCAAGTAGAACCTACACTTATGTGTTCAGAAGTAAAAGTGTATAATTTACTCAAGAAAAGTACCAGCAAAGTAGTAAAAGTGCTCTCATGCAGAAGAATTGTATCTGGTCTCTATGACAGACTAAAAATGATATATTACTCAGAGCTCAAGGTGACACTTTTTTATAATTTATGACCAAAAAAAGCAGAAAATCATGTGTTTGAAAAGCTGGTACCATCTGATGTTTGGTATTTTGCTTAAAAATGTATTTAAATTGTTAATTGGTTATCAAAATAGTTATTGATTTATTAAGTTGTATGTTATTGTGTGAAATGTCAGACAGTTAATGTGCTGTTGGGCAGTGTAATTGTCTAATGATAGTCTAATGATAATTGATAGTCTAATAATATGATTAAGACATCTCATTTTGTGATATTACAGTAATTAATATCAGAAATAATACAATAAATTAATAAATACAAGAAGTGAAGTGTTTTACACTAGTAGTAAAAGTGTACTAGCAAAGTGTACTTAAAGTAAAGTACTCATTATGGAGAAGGACTGTATTCTGTTATTTATTATAGGGCTGCAGGTAACTTACTGTAAATACACATTATTTTCATATCTAGTCTATAAGACATTAGAAATACTCAAATATCACTTTTTGTCAGAGCTTAAAGGTGATAGTTTATTGTGTGTTATGACAAAAAGCAGTAAATCATCACATTTGAAAAAACTGACCATCCTGTGCACCACGCTTTGCACATCTCAAGTTGTTTGCACCACGTATTACGTAAATTTGCACATTCTCTAGCAAATAATTTGCACATTACTGCACGCTGTAAATATTTCTCTTACTTATATTACTTACAACTCCTTGGATTTCCTACACTTGCTGTTTATTTGACTTATAGCACATAACTCTCATTTGTCTTGTAACATTTACAGTCGATTGACTTGCAGCACTTGCTTTCTATCTGTCTAAAAAAGTTCTACTTGTCAACATTAACTGTGAAGCACTGAATTATAATATGTGAAAAACCACTTGGCAATAATTCTGATTCTGATGTTTGGCATTTTGCTTGAAAGCTGGATTTAAATTCTTAATCAGTATCAAAATAGCCAAATCAACCAATTTAATTAACAGACTCATTTCAGCTCTCTGTACAATTGGATTATTATTATTATTGGTGCGTTAACATGTATTTCAATGTGCAGTTTTAACCACTGTTGGGCAGTTTAATCTGTAACAACACACGTTAAATGAAATAATCATTTCTTATTATTGATTAATCAGTTCAGTATTTTCTCAGTTAATCAGTTCAAATGTTAGAAAATAGGGAAAATGCTCATCATTAGTTCTCAGAGTCTAATATGATGGTTTAAAACATCTCAGCTCATCATTTTTGACAATGATTAATAACAGAAATAAGCAGCAAATCCACACATTTGAGAGGCTATAAGTAGCGTATGTTTAGCATTTTGCTTGAGGAATGAAACCAAGCAAAGATATTTAAAAACATCACCTCAGATAAGCAGTTACTTACTTCCTCTATGTGGTTTTTTACATTGATATATTACTGACATGTTAGTTACAGACTGCGATGCTCATTGTTCAGGAAGTAAACACGACTTATCAGTGGCTTGATCATCTTGCCTCCGTCCTCGTGTGGCTGTTGGTCACTATCTTCATGCAGCACAAAGATGCACGTACTTCTTCCCTCTCCTATGTTCTTATTGGCGTAAACCAGCTGATCCCAGTGGAGCAGCACAGCTCAGTCTGACATGGTGGTCAGAAAATGTTTCCCTTAGCTGTCGCTGTTTAATCTCTCCACACTATTTGTCGCTGTGCACTCTGCGCTATGGTGGCCTGTCAGCTGGAGGGGGGTTTGTTGAGGACGTGATGGGAATAGTTCTCAATGTTCCCTCTCTCCGCTGTGACACCGACTCAGGGCATTTCCAGAGAGAGTGAGAGCCCACCGAGGGAATACACTCTTGCCAACTCACGTTAAAGCCTTGAGCCTTTTCCTTCCCAGCCTGCTCACTACTCCCTCTTTGTGATTTGCTGCTTGCAGGCGGCGTTGAGCTGTTTGTGTGTGCGTTTTGCAGTTGTGCACAGGCTAATCGACATCTCGTGGTCGGGATTTTCATACCTGGCTTGTGCTTAGTGCTGCGTATGTGCAGATGAAGTACGCGGAAATTTCACAGAGTAATTCGAGTTCACAGAAACAGCTAATGTAGCATCAGAAGAGGGAGATTTACTATTAGATTTTCTGAATCTGGAGAAGCCTTTATGCTCAGTGCTTACATTGCCACGGCAGCTATTGTTTCCGTAAGGTGTGGTCCTGTTGATCTCACACACTACACCTGGTCAAGGTTTATACACAGCTCATTTGTAGAAGTACACATTTACTCAGCTTTGCTTGCTCACCTTTAAATGTGATTTTTTTCAGTGCAGCTGTATTTTAATTAAACTCCCACACAGCTTTTCTTGGAGAGCATAAATCTGAATAACAGGTTTGTTTGTTGACTGGACTTCTTTTCCTCTACAAAGAATAAAACATACTAATTGGGGACCAAGCATACAGTTGACCTGCTCTGTTTTAAATGAAACTTTTGATCCCTCACAGTCTCAACAGCAGGTATTTTGATTGAGAGTCCAGAGCCAAGAAACAGCCTCACATTGTACAGCCTTAATTGCACCGACTTAATTCCTCTCCATCCTCTGCCTCTTCAGCTGTCTGCCAACTCCTGCCCTTTTTTTTTTTTTTAAAGACAGTCCAGTACTTTTCATCTGCATGACTACCTCCCTTCAGCATGTCTTGTAATGTCACTGTCAGCCCTGTTATAATGAGGCATAATGAGGCTTTGCTGTAAAAGTTGGGATTAAGAGATCTAGGAGGGGTTTAATTAAGATGAACAGGGAGGCACTGTTTAATTCACTTTCTTTAGCGCACACTGCAGTCCGCTGATCCTCACCTCCGGTCGCTGTTCGCATAACTGTTGAACTACGGCGTCTCCCTCGTCCTCTTTTGACGTCTTTTCAGTTGAGATTAGCTAAATGCAACAAATCAGAACTGACTTTTACGACTGACCTTGAAATATTTCCTCTCAACTCTCACCGTCCAACATCGGAACATTTTCATTGACAGCACTGAAATACTCAATAATCATTCCACACCTTACCGCTATACTCTTCTGTGTGCCCTGTTTAAGGGTTAGATACTGACAGTCATATTGATGATCTTTCCTTTTTACAAGTCATTTTTACAAGCAATATTTGAGCTGGATAGCTCAGTGACTAACACCCCAGACCTTGGCATGGGAGGTTCAAATCCCGGACAGGGCGCAGGTATCCAGGGCAAGGTCCTTAATGCTGCCCCGCCTACCTACCTATGTACGTCACTTTGGATAAAAGGGTCTGCTAAATGAAATTGTAACCTTGTAACCTTGATATCATAGTATCTGAAAGACTACACTGACACTGAGCTGTTACTGGTCGCTATTAAAAATGGAATCCCTCAGCAATCCTATTGTTACACGAGCACCACTAACATTCCTAAATATAGAGCAGGACTATAAATACATTTTGTGTAATCACACAACTGAAGTTTCACTGATAGACACCGCATTAAACACGTGGGATTCGTCAACCTGAATGATTCATCGATTCACCAGAAAGCAACTGCAAGTCATGCTTAGTATTAAAAATCAATTTAAAACATTAAATTGTCATCATTACATTTTTTATTCCCAATATTACTACAGAGATTAGGGATACTTCCCCCTGCTTTATCTGTACTAGGAAGAATCTAAACAGTGTAAACCTGCGCAAGGTATTTATTAACATAAATGCAATGCCTTTATTAGGCTGTGCAATTTATCATCATTTCACTTATTTTTGATGAGTGACCTAAAACCACATTAACTGCATAAGAAGTCTTCACTGTAGTATAATGGATAGCATGCAAGCACTGATCAGTTACAGTATCTGGGCTTTAACTTCAATAATTTGATAGATACAGGCATTTTTCCTCTGTTCATTCATGTGTGGTGTACCGTAACGACTAAAAACACGCAACTAAATTTATTTGGAAACAGCCCCCGTAGAGCAGGATGTGCTGCGGGGGTGTGGAGGCTTTCAGAGGAGGGCACATATTGGATTCCCCACAGCTGTGTAAGCTGAGACTCATGAGGTGACGTTAGGAGGGACGTGATGGTAGCAGCGTAGGCCAGCACCAGCAGTCTGGCTCACAGTGACCAGAGAGAACTCAAATGCTTCTGCTTTTATTTCCAAGGAATCCTGTCCGACTCTGGCCGTGATGAGTCACAAACTGAGTTAAAGTACAACTACAATACAAAGCCACAAAATGACAAGACAATAGGCAGGATGTTTATAACCTGGGAGAGGCTTGTAGAGGTTACAAAGAGGACACACTTTGGTAATTTATCACTGATGAGATGTGTCTCATTTCTAATAATACAGCCTCCTCCACTCCTGCTGGCTTGAAAAAGTTCTAGTTGGTTGTTTTTGGAAGTTGCCTTTAGAATATTTCCCTTGATATTTATACTTTGTGTCGTGTGCAATGCTGACTTTACTGCTTCAGCAAAATGGATTTTAATGACTTCATTACGCAATAAGAGACACAGTTTAAGCATAATGCGAAACAGAAACTCAAACTTACAAACACTATATCAAACCTGTGGCAGTAATCATTTCATTCTGTCAAGTACTTGTGCTTTAATCTAGTGTTTCTGTGTAAGTCTACTTTATACTTCTACTATTACATTTCAGAGGAAAATATTGTACTTTTTGCTTCACTCCATGTACGTGACAGCCATAGTTACTGATCACTTTGCAGAATAAGACTGGAATTAAGTGATTACCTGCTTTACAAGTATTTTAAGCACAGTTTACTTTTTTTTTAAAGATTTACTTTTAGCCTTTTATGCCTTTATTGGACAGGACAGTGGATAGAGGCGGAAACAGGAGAGAATGCAGTAAACGTCCAAGGTCGGAATTGAACTCAGGGCAGCCACTATGCCTCTGCACGAGGGACATAACCGTTAGGCTATTGGGGCGGCCAAGTCATGTTTTACTTGAATTTAAGTAACATTTTAATGCTTTGCTCAATTGGTGCTTCTTGTCATGTCTTCTACATAATATATAATATTGTTTTAAAATGACTGTTAAAGCTACAATACCTAATGACTGCCTCGTTACTCTAAGCAGGTCACTTGTTTCCGAGTGGTGTTTGCAGCACTCTTGGATTTCCTGTCGACATTCTCCTTTGTAGCCAAACCTCATTTTCTTTTAACAATCACTTTGGTGAGATGCCCTTCTGTTTGAAGGAATTTACTTCACCCTTGTGTCAGCTGGGCTTGTTTGTCAGGGCTTAAGTTGCTTTTTACTTCTGAGGGTCACTGTGTTTAATCATTAGTAGATGTATTTAACTAAGCAAAGACTCAACTAAGTAGTAAAACAGGTTTGTGCTAGTAGAGTTAGCAGGAGAAGATTTAAGATTGTGGTCTGTGGTTGTTGAATCTTGTCAGTTTTATGTTTTAGTATGTCTTGGATGATGGATGAGGCTTGACTCAAGTATAAATAGTAAAACTCTGGTTTATATTACCTGTTGTGGTTGCACATCCTAATTTGGACAAACCTGCTCTTCTACCTTATTTCCTTATTATTCATTGTCACCATTGGTCCAGTGACAGTGCCTATGGTTTGTCTCCATGGCTGAGAAAAAGAATCGCATGGTTGAATGTGAGTTGATGTATAAATGTTGGCACAAATGAAAACTTTCCAAGCTCCCAGTTTACGAGTCCTGTTTGGTGTCAACTTCAACCCTGTGGTGCCGTGGTGCTAAGCAACCATAGCCACCAACAACAGTGTTTAATTGTTCACTGCGGCCATGACTAGGCACGAATTACCTCGCGTCATGCTCCACATGCAAACAAGGGGACATTTGCATAGCTGGATCTAGGATGCATTTAAATAAAGTAAATTTGTGGGAGAAGGGCAAGGATACTACTTTAATCACAGCACGTACATTGGCATGTTTGGCAGTTAAATGTCAGTCGTGAATCACTAGCTAATCCATCACAACACAAAACCTCCCTTTAGAATTGTAAACACAACTGAAAGCTGCATGCCTGGGCGTTAACTGCAGTTAGAGAAGAGGTGGACTGGTCACCTGTGGCGGTTTGAAGGCTGCGATCACAACATAGTTGTTTTGGGTGTGACTTCATTGTTTCCCCTGTGAGGAAGTCGTTTATTATGCTGCTCTTCTCGTTTCTGTGCACGAGGAAGCATCATAATCTAATCTACGTTATTATTTTGCTATATAGCAGAAGAGGTTTTGCAGTTTAAATAATTCAATTTAAATGTGATCATTTTATTATAATAACTATTTATTTAGAACACATGGATCACATCTAATTTTATATGAAAAATGTACAGATTTATACCATTTTAAAACAATATTTACGATATGTTGGGCTACAACTCATTGGCATGTACAAACAGTATGTGTGTGCTGAGGCCAGGTTGAGGGGGATGTAGGTTAAAGGTAAAGAGGAGTTTTTGATTTCACTCGACCTCACTCTGCTGTCCCCACTTGTCACAGCTGTTTGCAGCTGGATTCAAACATCAACACTTAAGGGAACTTTTCTTGTAAATAATTCCAGCTATCCCCAAAGGAGGAGCGACCCAAACAAACTCCAGCGCTGACTTTCCCCAGAAAAATTCACTGTTTATAGTAAAAACCAGCTGATCACTGAAACCTTGTGCAGCTTCTTGTTCAGAATGTCATCGGTTCCTTTAAGACCCCAGCAGCGCACAACGCTGAAAAGAGCGAGTGTACATGTGTTTACATACTGTTCCTAAACAGTTCCTATATGGACTTGATGACCCTCGTAACAAGAGATCCTATTGGCTCAGAGGGGAAGGCGGGTCTTTAAGTGTCTTTAGCCGGCCCCTTTTTTCCTCCCATTGAACAGGGCTGGATCGCCTACCTCAAAAAACCCCACAGACGTTTTTTTTCCTTCCTCATCTTCCTGCTTTCCTCCCTCTTCATCGCGGGGGAGGAACTGTGGGCCGCAAATAAACAGTTTTAGACCAACCCAGGCTACTTCTGTCACAAACAATACGGCTGCTTCAAAATAGCTTGCAGCACTTTGGTGATATTACAGAGGAGCATGCACAGTCCCTCCTTAGTCCTTTTAATGAAACCTGGTGGGGTGGGTTTTCATATTTTTTTTCCTTCTTTAGGAAGAAGGAAAAAAGCTTTAAAGCTTTTTTGAAAAGCTTTAAGCTTTATGAAAATTCCTCACAATCAGCCTGAAGGTTTAAGCAAGACTTTGAAAAAGAATGCATGCAGAGTGGCCTTAACCAATTGTCCCATCAACCTTATGAAACATTGGAGCTTCTTTCAACTCATTGTTTTGGTTTTACAATTTAGATTCACCAGATGTTTCCCTCAGGTTAGTGTACAGCAAAAAAAGCTACAAATAATGTATTTACATTAATCAGATGGACACAAGCAAACTTCAAATGACCAAGTTCAAGTCCAACAGATCAACAAAGGGCGGTTCACTGGATCGTAGACCTGCAATCTTTGAGTCTGGAGCCATGCGTTATTTGGCAAATATAGCAATACAAAGAGGTAATAAGGTATTAATTGTTTAGTAAGTTAAACAAATATTCTTATCATTAATATTTCTGTGCTCTGATAACTATCAAAAAGCATGCAAGTCTACACAGACGATAGACACATTGGTACACTTTGGACACTTGCAATGTTCAGTTGTTGTTGGCATTGTCAGAGAAGTGCTAATTCACCTACATTTACTATTGCTGTTGTAATTACTGGTGCTATCGTATGACATGACATTACATGGATGGAAACACCCTGTTGAGGACTGGCCAGACTGGTTGGAGCTGACAGAAGTCCTCAGATTACCACCCTTTACAACTCCAACCTTGGGGCAGATACAACAGCAGAAGACCAAGTCAAGTCTTGTCAGCCATTAACCAAAATCTGAGGCTGCAGTGGTCACAGACTCACCAAACCTGGACAGCTGGAGACTGAACAAACAGCCTGGTCTGGTGAATCTCATTTTGTAAGGAATTTGGCGTCAACAGCATGAATCCATGGATCCAAACTGCCTTGTGTCAACAGTGCAGGCTGCTGGTGGTGGTGGTGGTGGTGCAGTGGTGTGGGGGAATGTTTTCTTGGCACACTTTGAGCCCACTTTAATACCAGTCAGTGATGGTTTTAAGGCCTCAGCATATCTGAGTATTGCTGACCAGGTGCGTCCCTGCATGGTTTACCATTTTCTGATGAACGGCCTCCCCAGTCACTACATCTCAATTCAACACCTGTGGAATGTGGTCCAACAGGAAATTCACATTGGTACATAGTGTACATTAAGCTTGGCGTTCCTAGTACAGTGCTTAGAGAATGCATATTGAAATATGTTTCTAGTATCTCCACCCTTATGTTTGTAAATGTAGTGGGAAAGAAAATTAGGAACACGAATCACATCTTCAGGGTTCTGTCTTCCAGCGACGCTCGTTTTTGTCTGAGACTCTGAAAACTGAGCAAGACAGGCAGAGTGGAAGTGAGACCTCAGCACTTCAGGATCATCATCAGTGGAGATGAGGTGGCGTCTGATAGCTTGTTCTGCTTTCTGTGACAATTTCATGTCCAAGAGACTTGCTTTTTATAATCAGTCTGCAAGTCCAGAATGTTTACTCTCTTCATTTTAGCGGCCTAACTGTCAGGGCATTAAAGCTGGCTGATGGAATCTCTCCCTTCTGGTGCTCCAAGCTGGAGCTGAGCAAATAAAAAGAAAGACTATGCTGAGAGGGAAAGAACTCTATCTTATGTTCAATACTTGCTCTTTCTCAGTTTAGTATTTAAAAATGCTGCACATGATGAACAGGAATAGATTTGGAGATTAAGCCCTGTCTACCTGCACCTGATCTTGCTTATCAACCTAAAAGTTGACAGCATGTCAGTGTTGTGGTCACGGCTTGTTACTGCTTTACCCCAAATAGCCAAAAACCAGTTGTTGTTAGTTTAAAAACATGCTACTAGCTAATATTATACTAATGTTAAGATGACAAATTCACATTAGACATTATAATTTGCATAGATGTATTATTTTCTTGCCCCGGGATCACACCAGAATAATGAACGTGGGTTGTGATCTCATGTCTTGTGTGGATCAGTGGATTCAAGGCGCAGTTGGTTTGTGCCTGTTCTTACTCAGTCCATCAGGTTAAATCATAAAAATAACTGAAAATAGGCAGTTCTTGCAAGACTGTGTTATATTTCTGCTCCTTCTTTCTGCATGACTTAGAAGAAAGAGGCTTTGAGGTGACATCTAGCCACGTGAAGGCCAGGTATGTTGTTGCCATAATATGAGGAAGCTATCTGGTGTGAATCATTCTGGCAAAGGATTGGTGTAAATCACGGGACTTAAGGAAGTACTTTAATCACTAGACAAGATGGAAATGGTGAACAACTTCTTTGACATTTGCTTTGCTCTAAATTTAATCTGGAGTACGTGCTATCTTTCTCGGATACATTTAAAACGTGATGTACGTGCTTTCAGGTTTAAAACACTCCCAAGATTACAGTTAGTACAAATAGAAATGACTGTTTGGATGGACGACCACAAAAAGGTAGATGGTAGCTTGAGGCTGCCGCTTCCCTGTCTGAGAGGAGGAAATAGCCAGCGACATACTCCGTGCTGGTTTATTAACTTTTTGGTATGAGGAAAATCTCTACTAATCTACTAGGCTCTAGTGAGATCAGGCCAGAAACGAACTCTGTAATAACAGGAACAGGAACACAGACAATAACACCAGTAAACCTGGGTCTAAACTGGATCCCTTTCAAGAAGCAGGTTTAGTCAGTTATCCGGACGATCTGAAACCCCCTCAGACCTGAAAACAAGCACTGATTGTAAAAAAAGATCTGCGTTTACCCCCACATAAGTCGCTAATAGTAAATATAGTTTGTAAGTGACCTCTTAGGTTTTATTTCCTGATACTACCGTGACATTTTTTATATCTCAGAATGAGTCTTTATGATGATTATTGATACTGTAATGCACTTGTTCAGTAATCCTATGATGAATAAACACACCTCTAGTTGTCCATTTTAATATCACATAATTAAATATTTGTTCAACAGATATATCTTCAAGCTCTGTCTCTTCCTTGTTTGTCTGGATCCTGTCCCTTATGTGCAGTCTAGTTTCATCGTGTTTCATAATGTAGCATCTTCAACATATTTTTAACATTTATTTTTTACAGTTCCTTCCTTGTGCATTATAATAAACCTGCGGTGAAGATAAAATTAGATGCTGGCCACAGACGTTTCTTTAAGTCTGATATTTGCAGTGGCTGAAGGACAACCACAGGAAATATATAAAAAAAGACACAGTCAGATATGAAGCAAGACACGGAGTGCTTTGTCCCAAAAATAAATCCCATTTTCAAGTCAAACTTTTCGTCCAACCTGACAGGTGATACAGGTTTTATTTGCACCCATCCCAGCTGTTGAGCAGCTACGTTTGTTTCGTCTGTGTGGAAAAATGTGTGGAGTAACTGGTCAAACTGGTCTCTTCACTGACAACGCTTCTTCTACTCTGTTCTCTTGCAGCAAATAACGTTCCCGTTGATGATGAGTGTTGGGGCGGCTGTGATTGGCTCCCTGCAGTTCGGCTACAACACAGGTGTCATCAATGCCCCTCAAAAGGTGAGTTATACTCTTCTGTTTGTTCAGTACAACAAGTACAGAACAACTAACCCAGTATGATGCAACTATTAAGGAAATGTATCGTGACATCCAGTGGCTTTTGTTTTCAGAAGGTGTTGGTTCAACATCATTGTTATCTTAGATGAAGTAACACAACTACAGCCTCCAAAATGACATCATAACCAGATCTGCATGCATGTTGTTCAAAGACTATTTTCAAGACGGTTTTAAGGCTTGTTGTGACCAGTCAAGATGCACACAAATGCTGTCATTCATGCAGTAAAATATTCTGCCAACCTGGTCCCAGAACAGGCTGTTCACTCTCACAGGACAGAGAAGGGAGGGTGGGGGTTAAGAGGTGAGATAATAATAACTGCATTCAGGCCTCGCAGGTCCAAGGACATCCGTGCAAAAGAGAGTGTCTGTGCCCAAAAATGGACACACACACTGACCAGACGGAGAAAAGCCAGACAATGAACCTTTGACGAAATTAAATGTAGGAGGTAGACGGTCGCCTATCCCCATAACAAAACAGGGTAATAGAAAAGCTGCTCCCATGCCCCCTGAGGAGTTACTCTACAGTAGGTTTTATTAACAGACAGGTACAGCAAAGAAACTCATTTCCTGTGGAATGTATGTATCGTGTAAATAACTACTGTCTGCTCAGTTTGCGTTGGTCTGAACACAACCTGCGGAAACAGAGTCGTCTCCCCACAGGTCACATATGTGTCGCCAGACAGGCCAGAGCTCTGCTCTTTGTGTTTACCTTTGATATATGAAAAGGCCTCAGTGTGCTGAAGGCTGACTGTCATAGTGAGCTACAGTCACAGCTGTTTGTGGTGAGGACAGCCTCATTCTCACCTGAACTGCTCACTATCATCACACTGTCAAAGCTTTCCTGGACTTCAAAATATAGGACCCTTCATGAATGAGAGCAGGTTTCATCAGTTACCTGCAGAAAGCAGAGATGAACAGGATACATTCCCTCGACATGTATGATATAAAAGGAAAACAACAGAAATGAATTAAAATAGTAAAGAGTATGGATTAAAGATATAATCTCTCTCTGATTACATAAATGAATCAATAAATAGTTTGGTCTATAAAATGTCAAAGACAATTAAATGTACACAAAGATCCAGAGTGCACAGGAGAACCATCAGCATTTTTAGCCTAAAATATTACTTCGATAATCAGATTATTTATTTACCTTTACTGCTGATCGGCTGATCAGTGCAGCTTAGCAAGTTCAGTCCCTGCTGAAACGTCATCAAGACTCACACATATTTCACATTATGTAATCCTGTATAGCTGCTGGTGCTGTACAGATTTTCCTCCACAATAACAGCAGCACGTGTTCAGCTCCACGCTCAGCCGCTGAGGGCCTTGTGAGTGGTTCAGCGAGGGCTGTGGACTGAGAGGGAGGTGGTGAATACGTGGCCTTTAACACACTGGGCTAGTGTGAACCTGTCCTCTGAACTCTTTATCCCCTTCTGAATACCCAGCCCGGGTCTCTCGCACACACAAACGCACACTCGCCGACACGCTCCGGTTTAAGCAATGTCACATGCAAGTAGCTAAGAAGAAAAAGTTACACAACACAGGCTCTTAATGCTTTGTTATAATGACCTCTGAGGCTATAATTTTACAAAAACAAGCTTTTAAATAGCAGCAGTACTTAAGATTAGCACCAGCCACCTCGTTTCCTCTGCTCTTCTATGTGTGATAAAGGCTGTGGAGATGTCGCTGCTGCCTGTGACGCAGACCTTGTGCTGTGTTACAGCGTCTCTGATTAGATACGCTCTTTTCGACGGCCTTGTTCTAGTCATCCTGTCCTTTGGGAACATCTTTGGTGCAGAGTGTTAGAGCCTCATTTTTTTATGCCAAGCCTTTTCAGTCATGTCAGCTACTAGGTTGCTCCACCTGAAACAATACATATATGTACAACTCACATATCATCTGTATGTATTCCAGAATAGTTTTGGACCTACATTCATTCAAGAACATTTTGTGAAAACAATAAAACTGGTCCTCAGAGCCGAAGAAACTGCCACTTGTTCAGATGTTGAAGAAATCATTTTATTTTCACACTGAGCACGGTGAATACAGCGCTTACCTTGACAATCTGGTCACCCGCCAGCTCCAGCGCCACTGACAAGCCGACAGCATGAATAGACAGCTTGTTTCATTGTGTAGTTAGAGCCAGCTGGTGGTTTGTTCTGTGCAGTCAATTGAGAGTAAGACTGCGGAGAGAACACAAAACAATTATGTAACTTTTCAAGGTCCGTCATGCAAGTTTTCATCGACCAGTTGGAGTTATGGCATATTGTCCCCATTGTCTTCTAAGATCCTGTCCTATCTGTGTTTAAAATTACACCATGGAATAGTTTGAAAGGTTGTAGCAATGAATACACAGAATTATCAGCTGAATCTGCAGCTTCTCTTCAGGTTTACAGAGCTCATTCTTTGTGCAGACAGCTTCACTGTTTGGCCTCACATAAAGATGTTCCCCGGCCACGGCGGTCAGATGTTTTCAGTGACAAAGCTCTAAAAAACCCACTGCGCACCATCTGCCCCAGCACCAAACGGCAACCAAGGACAGTTAGCAAGTAGCTGGAGAATTTAGCAGCTGAAGAGTCAGACGTTTCCCCTCGGGAGCTGGTAGAGACCAAAAACAGAGTCTAAAGAGGGTGAATAATAGATGAAAAAGGACTTACTGTGTGGCCAGAAACGTGACTCCTACTGAATGATGGTGCTGCTCCCTAAATGCTGGATGTGCAAGTAAACAACTAACAAGTTCACCATATCAACTTAAAAGGTGATAGTCAACCCCGTCATGGGTTTGCGCATGCGCAGTATACACAGTTTGATTTCAGTCGAGGACTTGTGTTACATATTCTTGGCCTTTCTCTTCCCTTGTTTACCACTACACTGTCCTGTCTAATAAAAATAAAGTTAAAAAGGTGATACGGTGTCCACAGCCTGCTCCCACTGCATTTAAGTAGCAATAACAATGCAGGCTTCAGTTAAATTCATTAAAAAAGTGTCAGCTAAATGTACCTAGAATATTAAAAGTAAATATCTGGCATGGATTAGAATATGGAGTTAAATATTTCTCATTTTAAATACCTACAGTCGTGGCCAAAAGTTTTGAGAATGACACAAAATTAGTTTTCACAAAGTTCACTGCTTCAGTGTTTTTAGATCTTTTTGTAAAATGTTACTATGGTATACTGAAGTATAATTACAAGCATTTCATAATTGTCAAAAGCTTTTATTGACAATAAATTGAGTTTATGCAAAGAGTCAATATTTGCTGTGTTTACCCTTCTTTTTAAGACCTCTGCAATTCACCCTGGCATGCTGTCAATCAACTTCTGGACCACATCCTGACCGAGGAATATGAATAATCAGTTTAATTAATAATTTGTCAGAATTTGTGGGTTTTTGTTTGTCCACCCGCCGCTTGAGGATTGACCAAAAATTCTCAAAACTTTTGGCCAC
>OMNN01053744.1:0-10950 GCA_900302755.1 Chromis chromis
CGGGAGGTGCCGTGATCCTGGCCAGCTCCGCCCTCCTCATGGCCGCCATCGCCATGGCGTTGGGACTGTCCCAACCCAACTAGAGCGAGGCGTCCCGCGCTGCACTGCGACATCCATGAACACAATAAGCTCTGTATCGATCCTCAGCTGAGCCAACACCTTAGTCTCACGGTTGCAAAGATGATGGACCACGTCGTAGTGCAGGCATTACCCGCCTGGTGTTCCTCCCTTATGACACAAATGACAAAGGCATTCGAGGAATGCCTTACGAAAGGTGCTGTAAGGGTTTGATCAGCATTCATGCATGCATAGTGAAAGAGTAGGTCTTATTTCAGCATTATGAATGTGCCATAAAGCAGGTTACCAAGCACTCAAAGTGACAACTGAATTCAAACTCAACCCCAGATCCCTTAGTCATGCCCTCATGTCTCACAGCATCACCCTAAAAATCCTGACACGCTCCTCGAACACTTAAGTCTTCATCCCCACTGTCCAAAGTCAGGTAAATTTAGTCTCTGCTAATGTCAGAGTGACTTGCCGATGTCAGCTCCATGACCTGGCACGTGACGTTGTTGTTATTAATGGGGCATGTGAACAGCGTGGAGTTATAAATAGCAGAACTGAGTCATAAAAACAGGCTCCATTTCAAAGCCAGCGGTCAAAGGAGTCAGCAGTTTGGAGAGAAAGTCCAGGAGAGCGCATAGCACGACTGACAGGTGAACCCCCTCAAAGCCACTCAGTCAGCAGCTGGTTTGGGGAAAAAGGGGGGCAGGAGGTGTGGCAGGTGTAAGGCCTTTTTCCCCCAGCAGCATCCAGTAGCAGGAAAATCCACAAAGAACAAAACGCATGCTGTTTCCGAGAGCAGAGCTGCAGCCTCTCTCCTCCCAGTGTCAGAGGAAGCCGACACCTGAGGCAAAGATGATGATGATGCAGGGATAGTGGGTCACACAGCGTCTGCAGCGCGAGGACACCGGCAACACTTCTCAGAGCCGAGCAGCACAACTCTTCCACCGTTACTTTCATGCATCTCAAACGTGAAACTGCATGAGCCTGCATGTCTTGATGTTTCCAGATGTTTTAGTATGAGCTACACACGCACACGGCTGCAGGAGTGATGCCGCACACACCAAACAGTGCTTGCCAAATTCATACACACTCACCTCCGTCTTCCCCCAGTTTTGACCCCATGAAGTTCAGCGAGCTTATCGTGAGAACATGTGACTGTGTTCATGGCTTGTATTTCAGGCTCTGGGATGCACTGAATGTTATCGACTGTGAATTACAACCCACTGAGTTCTCGCTCATTTATCCAGGAAGGACTCGTTATGTATTCTAGTGAGAGATCTGTGCAATTTTCCAGCAAGATTTATTGTGTTGATTGAGCAAGGAATCTGTATATTTTCCATTGTTTCATAAGGCATCGAGTTATATTTCTATGCTGTGTCATTGTACACATGTATTTATGTACTGAATGTGTATATTGATATGAGACGCACAGTTATTGTTATTTATGTATTGCAAAGTTTATATACTGTAGTACTGAATGCAAACCGATATATATATATGAAGTTGTTCATGACCAATGGAGTTTACTTTATGATCTTCAAGTGTATGAGACTGTCAGGTTGTAATGCTTGAAAGTGTCGTAAATAATATGGAGAATGTGTTCCAACTGAACAATAAACTACTTACATGCCTTTTTAATGGCAGCGTCTTCTGCTTTGCACACTCATCAAACCAGTGTTCAGCCTCAGTCCTGCCCCCCCCCACATCCCTGCACGGTGAAAACCGATATTAGAACACACTCTGTTGGCTCTGTTGTTTGTCTGCTGGCTCAGACACACAGACGAGCCTCTCAGTTTGCCGACCGATTCCCCTCCGGTCCGTCGGGAGAGTCTGAGGGCGCTCACGGGTCCACGATCCCTTAATCCTTTTCTAATTGACTTGTTCTCGATGCCGTGGAGGCAGTTTTTACATGATGAACAGGAGATTGCTGTAATATAGTCGGCGCTCCCACACAAACACACTCAAATGTGACACCAAATACACATATTTTTCTTACCGGCCTCTGTTTGCAGGTGCTTCTTCAAGTTATTTTACATCCCCTCCCCCTATCTTTTACCCCTGTCATTAAGGAATCAAAAGGCTTATTGTGACAGACAGGCTTAGGAAGACAGCAGCCTCTCACAAGTCCGGAGAGCGTACACACAAAAAGCTTGAATGAATGCCTCCTGTTCATTCCCCTGCTTCTTCAGTTAAGCATCGGGAGGGATCAAGGGGTGGATGCTTAATATCTGGCAGTAGCACCTCGCAGTCTTCCAGTCAACAGGACAGCACCGATACAAGCGCACTAAGTCTCCCCTCAGTTCCCCTCGTCCCCGGGGTTTCTGGGACAAAGGGCACAGTTTTCCCTGGGAGAAACCAGAGGCATCCTCATACTGAATGTGACCCTCCCTAAAACACGCACAGCAGCCCATCAGATAGCCAGCTGCAGCTAAAGGTCACTGGGCCGGTCTTTGTCCATGTGGTCGGGAGAAAAACAAACAGTGCCACCTTTTCCCGTGTCTCCTCTCCCTCCCTGCTGCATCTGAAATAAATCCCAGGTAGCTCCATGACTGATGCTCTACGGCAGGCTGTCAACAAGGGATATTTGTGGCCCATTCCGCCATATTCTAATCCGATTGAAACACCTGCTAACCTGGTTATAGTACAGTCAGTGACATAACTCTTGGAGGTGTCTGCCAGCCAGCTGATGTAACATTAGCCAATATAATATGACCAGCAGCAACCTCCCTGCTCTTGTTTTTAAGGATGTGGAGGAAGTGATCGAAGGAGTCCAAACATTCATTTCCTTTTGAATTAAACTCAGAGGAGAAAGAGCAGAATGATGCTTTGTCTTCCGAAGTTCCATTTCTAGTAAAATTACACAAATACAGCAAGGGCCCCGTTAGCTGCTAATATGTTTTCAGGAGGCTGCTTATCACCGAGCAGACACTGTTACAGCCATCAGCATGCATTTGGGATCATATCCTGTCATTTATACACCGCAGCTGACATCTGTTTACATGCAGAGCTCTGATAAATGATGAGAAAGAATGCGAATTAACTCAAAAGCCTTTTGATCTCGCGGAGTAGAGCAGTCTCCGGGTTTCCAAAGCCTTTTCAGAAACTTCATTCTCCCTCTCAATCACACTCGCTCTTCAATTGCAGCGGAGGTGAGAGGTCGTCACGGTCAGAATTAACACAACACAGACGGCTTGGATGTCTTTATATGTGATCTCGGAGGTGTTTGAGGAACACCGTGGCATCTGGTTAAGAGGCGATGAGATCAGACCGAGGCGGCTCAGTGCTCCCGGCCATGAAAGTAGAGTCATTAAAGCAGACAGACCTGGCTCTGAGGCCGCTCCGCCAGAGTCGGCTAAAGCGATAGGTTAACCGCTGTAATCCCTTTTAGGAGCAGCAGCTTTTGGGTAAGCGATCTGGATTAGTCTGGCCTACTGTAGGCAATATTTCATGGAGAGATATGAACTCAAAGCAATTCACCTCCACAGTCAGGTGGATGTTATCCAGTAACTGTGTCTAGACCCCTTTTTAAAGAGTGGCTTCACTGTAAAACAACTACAATCTGACCGTGTGTTTACTATAAAGAGTTATTGGTGACAGAAATCATTTATCCTGTTCATACTGACACTAATGTAAGAGATGGAGGAACATATCCTCAGTTAAAGGTACAGTTGTAGATAACACGAGGCTTCAATTCAAACCTAATCAACCTTCCAGATTTTTGTGTTTCATGCAAGTTTTTTGTCATAGATTATAGATGACATTTATTTTTGTGTTACTGTACAAGGACAGCTGTGGACGCCGCGAACTGGAGCTTGTGGTTTTTATACTACTTTATAGTCCGCTTGGATTCTGCTTGAACAACTGTTTCATCAAATGGAGTAGATCTGCTTCTGTGTTTTATCACATTCAAACTCGTGCTCTTGTAGTTTAGACACACAACCCAACTTTTGGACTGCACAAGGAGGTCTACAGAGGCGACCAGTTGACGAAATTTATGTCAGATTCTTTTATACTTCGAGACACTGACCTTAGGCCTTGATTACAGTCCCAATGGATGGCAGCGGACACCACTAATTCAGTGGTGTCTGATGAATAGTTGTTTTAAATCGTACTATTTTCAGTCCACTTCATACATTCACAGCAGATCGCCGGCTATATTCCATACTACTACTGCGGACCAATGGCCCTCGGTGCGTAGACACTAATATTGGGCTGCATACCGACGTCTAGAGAATAGTCTGCGTTGTTTCTCACGAATTTCGGTAGACAGCGAAAGTTACGTTACGACCCTTACGAAACCTCCCATTCTCATGGAAAAGGTAACACTGGTCTAACACTGACCTTCAGCTGAAAACATGTGAAGTATTTATCCATTGTTGTCTACTAGTGTGGGTGCTGTGGACATATAAACACAGAGGAAGTTACCGTTTGCACTATACATCATGTACCTTATTTCCTCCTTGTTTTTTTATTCTTCTGGTCTTTCTATGCTGCTTATCTGATAATTAGATCGTTGGAGGGAGACAATAAATGCAATAATTGTGTGAGGTATACCGTAAACATAAGGGGCCAGTTATCAACAGGGAACAATGTGCAGTCAACGCGGCGACAAATTTTTACAAGGAACCTGCTACCAAGTCTGCAAGCCGGCCGTAAATTTTTAATTACAGGTGCACGTACATCACGTGTTTGTGGAGCCAAAACACGTCCGGGTGGAAGGCTGTGGATTTTTGTTCCCTATTCGGTTGATCAAAACAATGTAGGACTTTCTTAAGGCCTTAACATTTACAGCTACCAGCGACTCTTTCAATACACACTGACGAGCCAAAACATCCTGACAACCCCCGCTGTTGGTGATTTGTTTGTGTCATGTGTTGTCCGACACTAAGACGTTAGCAGCAGATCATTTAAGGCCTGGAGGTTGTGAACTGGAGCCACTGCAGATCAAACTTCACTTCCTCCAACACCTTGATGCCGGTTATCGCTTCTCAGGCCACCGTCGGACTCATTTCTCAGCAGCAGACTCCAACTGTTCACTTACCATCATTTAGCTCATCAGTGCACATACAAGTATAGTTTTAAGACAGAAAATGTGACTTTTAAGTTGGAAAAAGTGGTTTCCACAGATCTGCTGCAAAGAAATTGAAAGAAATCCTAATTGTAAATTATTTAATCGTGGGCGGGGCGCTACCCTGTGAGCTCACTTTGTTTTTAAGGAAACATTTGTATGTATGAATGGGTGTATGGTTGATGTAGAGCCACGTCTAAGATGATTTTCTATGACGGCAGACAATAAAGTTTTCTGATTCTGATTCTGAAGAAGGTGCACGGGAGGGACAGTAGTTTTGTAATAAAGACACTCGGATGATTATTCTATTCACTTATTTCTTCAGATTTCTTGTCTTTCAGTGATGATAGTGGTGTGACAGTGGGACCTCCAGTTCCTTTGTGGTTCAGGAACGCTGTTTGAATATTGATTAGATGGTATCTCACTATATAAATAAGATGTAGTTCATGCTGGGTGCCCAAGAGTCTCAGAACATCTATAAACCTTGATTACTGAGAGGGTTTCATGCTGCCCACAGGCCCGTGACATAAGAGCCGGTATTGTCTGAGAACCACGGCATTGATATGGTTGTTTTACCTCAAGTAAAGTAAATTTGCTCACAGGGCCTAAAATAAACTGAACAAACCTGATATTCTGATTGACACGAAAATATAACAAAGCTTCCTAGAATGATGTCAGGGCAGGGTTGTTGCAAAAGACACACCGTGGTGACCTGAGTGCAGACTAAGACTGAGGTGGCGTCAATCAACAGGAAGAAGGCACCGGCCGGGGTGACAGACGGACCCGTTTCTAACAGAAACAAAGGTACCTTAAGTCCCAGCGCTCACAAAGAGCCGGAGGCAAACACGGAGAAGTAGTGCTATTTCTGACAACAATGTTATTTGGCTCATTGTTCTCAGGGCACAGGCCAGCGCAGGGGGTGAAGGGTCTGTGAAAAGTGAAAACTGATGTGAAGCTTTGCGTTGACCCCACATTCCTGGATGATCCTGATTTACAGCTGGGTTTTCCTGAAGGACTGCTGAGAAATCAGAGTTGCGCTGATCACCAGTGTCATCACTAACTATATATACAGCATACATGTATGTTGTATGTATTTCTTTTTGATCTTTAGAGTTATTCAGATAGTAAACGTGTCAAAGGGCACAGAGGTGATGCCTGCCAGAGGTGGGTCTGCAGGACACAGAGCACATATCCTGTCTAAAGACTACACATAGCGATAGGCGCTAATCGAATTCCCAGACAAACACACACGAGGATGTGATGACACGTGTTCTATTATGTACCTGTCTATGACGAAACACCACCCACCCTCCCTCTTTTATTGGTGCTACGATTTTTGTTCTGGCTGCCGGCACTCCCTGTTCAGCCGGACGCCGTGAGGAAGCGGGGGGCATTCTCATTTTCCAAATGCAATTTCATGAGTCATTCTGACCAGCCACAATGACAGTGAGAGGCTGCTGCCTGCCGGTACATCACGACTAACCCCCACCAACACCACCACCACCACCAGCAGCAGCTCTCCCACCCGCTATCCACCCCTGGCACTCAGCCTCACCTCCTCCTTCCCTCCCTCCCCCGCTGTCACACGGCTCTGCTGCTTTTTGAATACAAATAAAGTCACACTGGAAAAAAACACGTGGGGCTAAAAGGATACATGTTTTGAAATACCATCAAAGAAATGCTTGAAAAACACAGTTTATTCTATTCAAAAAGTAATATTTATGTTTGTGAAGGAAGGAGACACAGCCAGCCACACAGACAGACAGACAGACAACTACAGGATGAGAGGACAAGAGACAGAAATGTCCTTGGACTTTAGCTGTGCAGAGCTCAGTAATATGAATATATTTAGCTGTGGGTAACTTCCAGCTTTCATCCTGTTATAACACGTGTGGACACAGATTATAAAATATACAACCCAAGGAAAAAATGTAAAATCTATCTTCTCCCTTTACAGCTCTTCCAGATCAATCAACCAGATATACCACTGCTACAGCTCGTCACGTGTAATAATATCATGTTAACCACTGGTCTTTTGACTGCAATAACAGAATTGTGGGTACATTATCCTCCATGTCATACCTTTATATATGTAAATTCATCATGTCATACATGTACATATCCATATGCAAACTCACCATATCATATCTGTACTTATCCATATGTAATTTCACTGTGTCATAATGTACATATCCATATGTAGGTTCATCATGCCTCTCTGTGAGACCTTTTTCATTATCTTTATTCTTTAGCCCTGTTGTACTTTTGGAATTCCTTTGCTTCCTCCAGCCATATCTGTATCCAGTTGCTGTAACATGTGATTCAAAGTTTATCTTATCTTATATTTTTGTTGCTGTTTTCATTATTTAGCAGCTTATTTTGCAGTAATAATGTTTATTAAAGCGAGTTCTGCTTCAAAAAGCTGCAGCATCACCTGGCAGAGAGTGATTATAAGGTTTGTTTCGTAATCAAACCAGCTCTACTGTGTGTCGCTTTAATGTGTCACTTCTCGGATTAATTCCTAAACAGCTTCCACTTCCACACATGACACACGACGTTCAACCTTCCAAGGAGAGCAATGAATTAGTTATTAATTGGATAACAGTCCCGCCCCTGGTGCAGCTCACACAGAGTCGGCTCAGATAAGCAGCAGAAAGTCATTAGCGTGTTGAAATGATGTGGAATAAATAAACGGCGCTAAAGCCTGGTGCCTACACAGCGTCTGTGGACTGCAGTGGATGTTCTCTACTCCCACGCTTTAAAATATCCTGCACATATGTAGGATAAATCTGCTCATGCTGCGGGCATGGATTCTATAATCAGCTGATACACTGTGTAAGCTCATTTTTAGGTTCTGTGGCTGTTTTTAAGTCTGATCAAAGGACTCACCTGCATATCTGCACACGTGAAATTGCTCATATCTACTGAAATGCGTAGATGTAAGTGATGTCTGACTGAATTGATCTTTAAATCTGATGTGATGGACACTTTAACAAGGCCCAGTTAGGAACTCATATAGCAGCAATTCAAGTTAAACCCATAACATCACTCCTAAATGATGCTTAAGTATCATTACTTTACTGGGAATAGAATTATTACTGAATCAACACCAGTGTTACTTTTCTATTCTAGCTTTATTTTAGTGTACTTATTTTTATTTTTACTCATCTGTCGTACTTATATCGCATGCTAGTCACTGCATCTATTTTCATGTTGTTGTATTTTTTTCCAAACACATACAGTATCTGGCACAGGAATTTCTCATTATTAACAACTCTGACATGTTTTGTAGTACACATACTGATATGGTATTGGTGTTGGGCAGGTTTAGTATTAGTTTTTGATGAAAGCAGCTTCTGAGAGCAGTGAGACTGAACAATACTGTAAGTTTGTTTGGTGTAAAACCAAAGCGGTGAGGTACAGGAGGCTAATAAGCTCAGTGGAGCTGCAGAGCTTTTCTTGATTTATGTAAAATATTCCTGGACTGGACTGCAGAGATTAACCTGTGACAGCAGAATCATCGGAGTGGGTTAAACAGAATATAAACCAGCTTTTATTTAGCAGATTCGTGTCACAGAGGCAGCTGCTGCGTAATTATGTCTCTTTCATCCTAAGATACACCGGCCCTATAATTAGCCAACACATTTTAATTTTCAATTTATCCAGCTCCTCGGAAGTATGAACTCTTAGATTCTTGTTTGTGTGTGCTTGTTAGTATTAACAGCATCCCATCATTATAATATAAGACTATTCTGGTTGTTGAGGAGTAGTTGTATACCATGAAGTTTCCAGGAACCAGGATTCTTCAGAAGATAAATACGTCTGACCCTGAGCTGTAAATTTGTCTGTGTCTGCATCTACAACAACAGTTTTAACCCATAAGTCTGACAATATTCCACAAACGGGGTCAAACTATGGAGTCTGACACCAAGGTGACGTTTTCCATTTCCACGCTCACCCAAACATTATCGTTTTGTCGTCATGTTTGTTTGGTTGCACGTGTATGGTGTGTTAACCCCGACCCGCCGGCCTTAGACACATTGTGAGAGGAGGGCCGAGGTCACGCAGGATAACATAGGTGAGGAGCCTCTATAGGTTTACAGGGTGAGGGACAGTGACATCGCACACACCCAGCCAGAGGGAGGATGTTAGATAGATACCCAGAGGATTGTTTGTTTTCAGTCTGAGGGAAGTGGACGAGTTGGAGGGCTGCAGATAAGGAGAAAATATAATCTGGTTGCAAATACATTTGACAATTTTCAACAAAATGACAAACTTGACTGATGCTGAATTACATTTTCTACACGCTTTTACGATCTAATAACCTTCTTATAGTAGCTGTGACATTGACCCACTCATTTTCTATGATAGCTTTTCTGAACAGAAGAGGTCACTCAGGAAACTCAGCCTACAAAATCTGGGTTATGCAGATACTATAATGCATCTAATGTGGAACGGAAGGAGAAAGGACTGTGCAACGCAATTTTCTTTGCAGGATTTTCCGTGTGTCGTCACTGAAGTTACAGTTAGTTGCATCACTTCTTTAGTTTTAGTCATTCTGTTGCAGCATCACTTTCCTAACAAGTTGCTCATCAGCTGTGTTAAAATCCAGAAAACAACATGGTTGCATGTTCTGTTGGAGGTGCCACGTGTTGCAATGACGCCCTGCTTCCCAAAAAATACATCTTTATACAACTAAACTGCTTTCTGATTTACATTTTTAGGGAAACACGTTTTCTCCAGGATTACGTTTGGTTGTGACGTATCACAAATACATTCCTAATCAACTCCTTTGCCATTTATTTTATTGCTTTCTAACTGTCAGCTCTCCATGGAACCAATCACATAATAGATGAGGGGCGACTCATCCCCATGGTAAGCCAGGAAACGGAGGAGAAACTTCAAACTTGTTGTGAAAGGGTTGTAAGACCTGCCATAGAACGAGTAGCCAGAGCATATCTTTACATTTTACATGCTGTAGTGCCATTTTTTAAAAATCAAAATACATATACAATCAGACATAACTATATACAGAAAGAACCAATTTGCAGAAAGAAAACATGTATATAAAAGTCAACTATATATGTCAACTTGTGACAATTCCTATCCATGATAACACACAGAGGAACAGGTTTTTGTGGTTCCATATATATGTGGGTGTGGGAGAGTGTAGGGAGTGTGTGGTGAGGGTCTGGAACCACGTGATAGTTCATGTTCACAATGTGATGAAGTGTATTCCAACGTCAGAATTTAGCGATGTGACACCCGCGGTCTAGATTATAATGTTTTTGTTGTGTTCGCTTTATACTGGATTTCTGCAACACATAAGTGGAAGGAAACAGCGCTCTGGGACACGTTGGATGATGATATGAAAGTGTAACTCCTCTGGTTTTATATGCAAAAAGAATTATCGCTCTGTCTTATTTGGTTGCAATTCTACAGCATTGAAAAATAGGGGATCGCGGGCGCTCCCATTAGTTTTCAAGAGCTACCCCACAACAGGTAGTTTCAATGTCTAAACCTGACCAAACTGAGTGAAAGTGAATGGGGCCTTCTACTTCTTGGGTAAAGTTATGTGTTATATTAATGCCACCACCTCTTATCGAAAGAGGAAACATTTCCTACTACATCAGGGGTGGGCAATCCTGGTCCTCGAGGGCCACTATCCTGCATGTTTTAGATGCTTCCCTCTTCCAACACACCTGATTCAAATGATCAGCTCATCATCAAGCTCTGCAGAAGCCTGATAACGATCCTGATCATTTGAATCAGGTGTGTTGGAAGAGGGAAACATCTAAAACATGCAGGATCACGGA
>OMNN01053745.1:0-11709 GCA_900302755.1 Chromis chromis
CATTACTATTGAACGACATGTGAAGTCTTGAATCCTTGGTAGTGAGGCATCTTCCCTCACTACCAAGGAAAGAGGCCAGTGGGGAGAATCTTACCTCATGAGGCATTTTGACCAAAACAAACTTGTTAATTATCAGTAAGATTAAATTTATTTTCAGATTATACGGTTTGACTATTTTAGTGTCACTTGTCAACAGTACATAGTATGTCAAATGTCAGAATGCCAAAAATAGATTTTACTACATCTGGTTTTATTTTGTCGTATGCAAGCCAGTGTGCTTTTCTGGCCTTTCTGACTCTGTGCTGTGAAAGATACGTCACATATGTCACAGTGTCTCTCCTAAGTAACAAGTAGACAGCAACAAGTATATGAGCAAGACGAGTAAAGACGTATGAGGAGGTAGTATGTCCTAACTGTATGCATACTGCATGCAACAGTATGTTTTTTTTAAGGTCAGCTATAGTGTGTTCTAAAAGTAAAAGGTAAATGTATGTGATTTGGAGTGAGCTGTCACAATCTTGGACTATAGATAAAGTTGGTTGACATGACAGCTTCCCAGAGGTAAAGCCAAAATACCTCAACTGTCCCATGGTGGCTTTTAGCAAACTGGAAATGAAAAAACCTGAAAATTCAGCTTTGTGCAATTAAAACAAAATAGTACATAATAAACACAAAGGTATTTTAAAAGTAGCAGTTTTTTCTTGTGTAAGATGAGTTGGACTGTATTTGCACCTCCACTGTAATGCTTAAAATGTGTCATCTTAAACACTTTAAGAGTCCTTAAAACTCCTGAAAAGACCTAAAGCATGAAGCCTCCATTTAAAAATCTGTGGCAAGCATTCTGAGAAAATCATGAGGGTGGATTACCTACACAATTCAATTCAATTCAATTTTATTTATATAGCGCATATTTACAACACATGTCATCGCATAGCGCTTATCATCATAAGGAAGAATAATACAGGAAACAGAAAAACAGAAAACCCAACAATCCAAAAACACTTTTGGATTCCCTATAAGCAAGCAGTCCGCAACGGTGGGAAGGAACCAAAAACCCCCTAGGATGGGGAGGGGGGAAAAAAACCTCCGACAGAACCAGGCTCAGGGAGGGCGGCCATCTGCCTCGACCGGTTGGGCTGGGAATGAATAACAATGTACAAATTCAGTTTCAAGTGTCTCAAAGTAGACTTTCATAGAACTGAAACTGCAGCTGCAGAAAAAAAAGTCAGTCCAAAGACCAATAGAAGAAACTGAAAAAGCAATCAGCAGTGTGTGGGCTGCTAACCGATGAGGTCCTTTAAGCATCAGACGTCAGCTTCAACGTTGTTGTTCAACATGAAAAGACGAGTCACACAATTACAGTAATGTCTGTAAACAAGCTTTTAGAACCATATTCAAGGAGCTGAAAGGAGGAATTATCATACCAGAACTCAGGAAACACGCCAGTGATGGGTGAGGCAAAGGAGGTGTGTGTGTGTGTGTGTGTGAGAGAGAGAACTGCCCTCAGGCTGGGCATGATTGACAGCCATACAGAGGCAGTCATTACATCAAACAAATATTGACTTACAAAAGGGCTCCACGCTATTTAAGCTATGGAGACACATGGACATACGCACGCATACACTTGCACAAACATGTGAAAGCGTATACAAAAGGTTTTCAACATAAAGGCTGTAGTACGACGCCTACTAAGTTCCAGACGTCATTATTGATTCAACTCATTCACTCTGAACACTCCGCTATCATAAAGCAGGAGGCCTCACATATACGTTTCCACTGCTATACTTTCCAAGAACCCTCGTTGCGTAATACATTTTTAGCCCCTAGACCTGATTGTAAATGTACAACCTTAAAACCTCAACTTCAAGATTGAAAGCCTGAGAAAATACCTGTCAGAAGTGTTGCGTACCCAACACAGCACCAGAGAGCTGAAATCAAACTGAAGAGGCAAAAGATGTCTAGACGGCACCAGCTTCTACAAAAACAAATATATATGTATGATTTAGGAAAATAGAAGATACACAACAATAAGAAACACTAACAACAACCTCACTTTCCACTCTTCCATATTGAACTGTTCCATAAATGTTCTCATTTCACCTGAAGATGTTACTTCCAAGAAATGATCAGCCTTTACAAAAAGTCACTTCACTGTCTTTATGCGTCCTTATTCTCCATTACATTTTCCCAACCGACAAAGTCCTCAGTTTCTAAAAATTGTCTTTACTTCCCAAAACTATCGTCAGTGCACTGACTTTATAAAACAAATCTCCACATTTTACTTTCAGTAAATGTCCAAATCCTCCCAATATAATGTCCCGCCTGGCAACCAGAACAATCTGAGAGCTCATGTTACAATGCATCTGGCCACCCTCCCATTCAAACTGCTCTCCACTCGGCTTTGTCCATGCCGGCAAAACATTCATCTAATGACATACAATGACTGTACAAAAGGAGCACCAACATTTTCACACTTTGGTGCTAACGTCACACATTTCACACATGCTCCGATCTGCGCCAGTTGATAATACACCTTGGAAATCTAAAATGAACTGAGGAGTTTCAGATCAATTTGTATTTGAGCATTTGTTTGTCAATGCCAGGACCAGAAATGTCCTCACTTTCCAAAAACCTACAGCTGAAATATCCAGGCATCACAAACTAATAGTTGTTTCGCTAAACACTGACAATAAAAATCAAGGAGAGGAGTTATTTGTCACAGCTGAGATATTGGAGGCACATTCAGCTGGTTTATTTCCGTCTTGCTCCTTGTACACTAGCTGTTGCAGGTCCTCCAGGGTTTCCAGGTCTCTGTGACGTGTCCCAGCTGGTCTACATTCCAGCACGGTTCAGGCTGCCAGATCTTAATAGTTTAAGTCTTTAACAACTGCTTTAATGGGCTGTGAGCCTGGCTCTACTGCAGTGTTGACTCTCTGTGAGTCAGATGATGCGTATTGTGTAATCAGAGGGAAGTGACTCACCTGCTGCAGGTACAACGACAGGCTGCATGTTAAAGGACCATCCCGTCACGCCTATTCACTTCCAAAGTGAACAGGGACCTTCTGCTGTGTGCACTGGCTGGTTTTCTTCATTTATTTTACAGAAAGTCCTATCAACAACTAATTTGACTATGTTTGTTAGATCTGGCAGATACTACATATGGTTTAAGTCACAGTTTATTGGTCAGAGTGACATATTCTTTAACATGTTTTCTGTGTGTTTGATGTATGTGAGTAGCTTCAAACAGGTGTGTGTCTTTCTGTGTTGCCCATGTGGACTGTATGTTATTATAAAAGATGGATGTAGCGTCCTGGTCTGAAAAATGAGGCCAACGCCTTAAACCGGCACTGTCTAACAGCCAGCAGGGGGCGACTCCACTCGTTGCAAAAAGAAGTTCAGTTGTTTAGAAGTCTATGACAAAGTGAGCCTGCTTCTCACTTCATCTGTTACCTCGGTAGGTTATGGTCTCAATCACTAGTTTCCTTATTCAATACAGAATGATGCTGACTTGTAACTACTAGGGGTGGGAATCACAAGGTACCTCACAATACGATGCGATATGCAATACATGGCTCACGATACCGATACTATCACGATACAGCGATACTACAATAATCGATATATTGCAAGACAATCACATAAAGATACATCATGATATCTATAACTGAAAAATACTAAATGCCTGTAAACTTACCTGTACCTGTGTACTTTACTTTAGCGAGGCAGTTCTTGCATATGACATAGTCTTTGTCCAGCTTGCTTGTTCCGTCATTGTTGCCAAAGCCGAAATGGGTCCACACTTTGGACTTAAACGTGGATGCCACCGTGTGGAGTCATTAAGTAGTGACGCTGGGGAAATGGCAGCTGGCAGGGGAATCTGGCAGGGTTTAGAGCGCCTTATTAGAGCCTTATTATATTAATAAAAGTATCGATATTTGGCACCAGCGTATCGATACTCATATCGCATGAGGAGGGACGACGATATATCACTGTATTGATATCTTGTGCCATCCCTAGTAACTACCGTTCACAAACTAATGGGTGACATCAGTAGCATTTAGCTGTCACCATCTTTGTCATCTTTGAAACCAAACCATCCATCTTTCATACAGTCTATGGTTGCCCAATATTTTTAAAGATTACTCTGAACTTGAGACCCAGCTTGTAGAAAAATTAACAACAGTTAAATAGCATGTTTGGAAAGAAACAGCTGAAATCAAAACCACTTTCACCTCCTCAGTTAGTAATGCAATCACTGTAAATTGCAGACTAACCAATCAGTGTTATTTATACCAGGTTGCAGCTGCATTGTTGGTTGTTGAAATTGTTTTATTGATGTGTTGCTGTGGTTCCTGTGTTGCAGCTGGAAATGTTCTGCGAAGTGATGACGATGCAGCAGGCCGGATATGTGATGCTGATGGACTATCTGCAGAACAACTACAGGGAGCAGCAGCAGCAGTTCATGGGTCAGGTGTTCTCCTCCTACACAGGCACCGAGGAGGTCCTCACACCAGGTATACATCCAGAATCTTACACTCTCACAGACTGAAGTCACACTAGATGAGGCTGTAATGCTTAGCGCACACCAGAAATCCTTGTTGGAGCAGTAGTAGCAATAGCTAGTGGTAGTAAAAATGTAAAGTTTGTCAGACGAAATGTCAGGTAGAACAGAGTTTTTCACTTGTGACGTCAGGCTGCATGCCCTTTTCTCCTTTTGGTGATTTTGTGCAGTGGTGAATGTGGTGTACTACTGCTGGTACTGACTTTGCCAATAGGGCTTTATCCCCGTTTACACAGAAATGCACAATTACTCTTCCACTATGCTGAGGAACACAGATGTCAGAATCAGACAACACATAGAATTCTGTCCTTCCTTGATGCGCCATTGTTGCTATTTTACCAGAACTGGTAATACCTTCATTCCATGCTTCGGATTGGGTTATTGTGGTCGCCTGGATTTTGCAACTGCAATCACTCACAAGCATTAGTGCATTTTTGAGTGCACAACTAATAGAAGTAAATAGTAACTTATAAGTGCACTTACATAGCACATTTCTACCTTAGTGGTACTCAAAGCGCTTTACAATGTGTTTATCATTCACCCATTCACACAACAATGGAAACAGACTTCTTTACAAAGTGCCTGCCTGCCATTGGGAGCAACTTGGAGTTCAGTGTCTTGCCCAAGGACACTTCAGCATGTGGAGGGGCCGGGGATATAAACCTCCAACCTTACGATCAGTGGACAACCCTCTCTACCACCTCTGCAACAGCCGCCCAAGTTTAGAGTATACGGTAGTCACTGTACAGTACTAACCCACATCCTCCTTTCAGCGTCAGTACGTTAAACTGCCACAGTGTTTGCACCTTACAAGTGTTGGGGAGTACCACTGTATAGGAAGACTACAAGTCTGGAAAAGAAAAAGATGTAGAGGTGTGGAGTTAGAAAGAAGTCATCTTCCCAGACCTCTGTAGCCCACTGCTCTTCACTGCTGCAGACTAAACTAGCAGCTACTAGCATAGCACACCCAAGTCTCTGAGAGAACTGTCTTCTGTTCAGTTGCCTTATGGGTAATGTTGGCTCTAATTTTTTTTGACACAGCCAAAGAAAATTACATTTGCAGCTAAATAGGACAGATGACAGTGAGCAACAATGATTCAGGTTACACCACTGGGAAGAAAAGTTAGTTAATGCTAATTAGTCTAAATGGACAGAGACGAGTCGATTACAGATGATGGACAAAAAAAATGACAGAGGGATGAAAATAGAACTCAAGTGACCCAAATAAAATGGTAGTGACAGACAGAGGGCAGGTCGAGTTTGTAAACCATTGATTACCAGTTCAGCTCAGTAATTAGGATTGATTGTTGGCTTTTGGGAGGGTTTGTTCTGTTACTGGGGACCAGAGAGCTGCTTTGTATTACCCTTTGACATTACCCTTTATTTATTATTTATGTATTACCTTTTATTTCATTACTGGGTCCAACTTGTATGTTTTCAATTTGTTAATTTTTTGCTTCACTTACTTGTTTTAATTTATCCATTTGATATATAACTGGTGGATGCCATGTATAGTGGGTCTACACAGGCCTTGCACCAACGTTTCCATCAATAGCAGATTTGTGAAAAAAGCATGTGTAAGTTTTTATGTAAACAAGAAAGTGTTGCTTCAGCTGAATAGACACGGAGTCTGAGACCACAAATATCATCATTTTCATGTAAACTTGGGAATAATCAGAAAGTTTGAGAATTTAGAGACATTTGAAAATACAAGAAGCTCTGACATGGAACAGATTTTGTTCTGTTTCTAGGTCAGCTATCAAACTGAAGCAGATTAGTGGCAGCGACCATGTTTACAACTCAGATTTTCATCCTTAACTGAAAGAGCTTTCAGATGACACTCATCTGAACACCATTCTTCACCTGTTAGAAATATGTCTGTGCTTTAAATTTACAGCAGAGCATTGCTTACAGAGTAGTATTGTGATAGCAGGAACTGAAAACGTCAGAAGTCAGATTGTTTTTCTATGTCTCATATTAAATCCCAGCTAGACTGAAGTTTGAAACACTGGATCAGTTGTGTCCAAAGTAGGACCAGGCAGACCAAAAGTGAACACACCACCAGAAGACCAATACATCAAGCTTTGATCCCTGAGAGAAACAAATGTCACAGATACAGATTTTGCTTAATAACAAACATTAGACTCCTAAGTTGCAAAATCCCGGTCAAAAGAAAGCTGTCTAGTCTCCAGACTTCTTGTCAGGAGGGAAATAAGTTCAGACACCTGGGATAGACTATGACAGAGCGCATGATGGCAAAACATCTAAACACTGATGAATCCCAGTCAGTGGAATATTGGCAGTAACATAGGGGTGGATGTAAGGAGACCAAGAGGAGACAGAATGATAACACAGTGAATCGACCTACAGAGAAACATCCTGCTTGGGGGATTTGCTACTCTTTAGTTGGACACCTGCAGTGAATCAACTCCACTCTGACCAAGAAGAAGCAGCTCTCCATCCTTCAGTGACATGCTCTGCCCTCTGGTTTGATCTTTATAGAGAAGGTGGATAATGAACCCAAACACACCTCAAAGCTTCGACTTAAATACCAAAGAAGACCAAGGAGTGCTGGCTGTTATAGACTTTCCTCCACAGTCACATGACCTCAACCCCACTGAACATTCATGGATCCCTTGAAGACTAAAAATGGCAAACTTTTCTGAGCGATGCACTTTTTGGAGGATGATGTGACAAAGTCCATACAGGTTGCTGTCATGAAGTCAACAAGCCAAATATTAATAAATGCTAAAATTCATGGACATTTTTCCCTCAAATGATTAAACTGATATTATAACTTGGAATGAAAATGTGGTCACTGTATATACTGTATATGGAACACTTTATTACTACATATGAGGGAGTACCAAAATGATTTTATTGCAAAATTAATTTTTTACTGGAAAGTGACAGAAGGCAGAAATCTAATGTAGAACAACAGAAATAAGTGATCTAACTTTTTAAAACTAGATCCCCTCAGGAAAAACACTACAAAGAGGCTAAAAGTTCAATCTGTGTGTAAGTAGGAAATGTCTTCCCTGAGCAGAATACAGTATGTCCTCCCTTTGCACTGTTTAAGTGTGTGTCTGTCAGCTGAAGCTTGTTAGTCCAGCTGCTAGTGATCTTAACACTGGGTTGATGTCTGTCAGACAGCTCGGAATCAAAGAGTGTGTTGTCCTGCCTGGTTCTGCCCTCTAGTGGCTCAAGCTGGGAAGCCACATATATCAGCTTCCTCTAAACCTGATCTGCTTTAGTCACTAAGAGTATTTTCCTGTGCGAGCAATATGAGTGTCTGACTAATGGAAACATTAGATTTGTATGTTCACTGCTGTTTTTCCACCCTGTGTTGCAGCTCTGAAACACGCTGTAACATGTTAACTGTGATCCCTTACAGGTCAGAGATTAAATCCAGAGAGAGCACAGTTTAGGTTCAGCTCAGATCCAGTAGAGGAGAAAATGTGTTAGTGTTTGGATAGATGGAGTGTCCTCCTCCTGTCTATTGTTATCGATCTTCAGCCCCTTGTAATCTGTGTTAATCCCGGAGTGTCTGTCATCTGCATTATCTCCGCTCCGCTAATCTCAACTCTGACCCAGAATCTTTCTTAAAAAACACAAGAAGAAACAAAGAAATCATTTCAACATCCCCATCAGCCACATTTGGCTTCTGTTATTTGTGGCTTTTTTAACTGATAATAATAGTTTGTTAAAGACACATTAAAGTATGCAATGTAAAAGAAGTACCATGCTGAGTTGATATGATTTTTAAACTCAACACATTGCAAGTTACTGTTTTATGTTCTGATTGGAGCCAGTGGTCCAGGTTCCCATCAGACAAATCCTGGGGAAGTAAAGGTTGGGTTCTTCATCACTGTCAATCTTCAGAATTAACATAATTACATGTTTTCCATAATAATTCCTTTTCCTGTATTTGGATCCCAGTAATATTGACAGTGTCACTGGCAGTCTGCTTCAGGTCCAGATAAAAAACAACAACAATGGGATTACTGGGGCTCAGGTGCTGTAGCGGGTTGTCCACTGGTTGCAGGGTTGGTGGTTTGATCCCTGGTCCCTCCTCATGCCAAAGTGTCCTTGGGCAAGACACTGAACCCCAAGTTGCTCCCAGTGGCAGGCAGGCACCTCGCATGGAAGCTCTGTCGCCATGTGTGTGTGAATTAAAGCGCTTTGAGTACCACGAAGATAGGAAGGCACTATATAAGTGAAGGTCATTTACGTTGTAGCAGCCTGTCATTTGATGTAATAAAAGTGAACTGAGTGGGAAGCTGTACACGATGGTGCTGCTGTTGTGGCACTTGTCCTCTCCAGGCTTAACATGTGGAATGCTGCCTTCAGAGGTTGTAGGGATTTAATAAATTGAAGGACAAGTTTCCATGCTGTATGAAGCAGCTGTAGACAACAGGTACTACAAAAGAAATACTTCAGATACGGATGTCAACACATTTAATGTAACGTTATTCTGTCATTTGCTCTGAGTCTATAGTGTGTAGCTGATTGACATCGCACATTTTTAATCAAAATACCAACAATTCACTTTGTTGACCTTTGACCTTTTGTATAAAATGTCTTTTAATAGGTTATTTTATCCTGTTTGACATTTATGTAATTCATTATTGTATGAATTATTTAGTTATGGTCAAAAACATGTTTTGTGAGGTCACAGTAATCTTTGAGCAAAAAGCATACTAATACAAGTTGCAGCAACTAGTAGCCGACATCTGCTCTCTGGAACAACAGGTACAGTCAGATCCGGCCCTGTTCAACGTGGCGCCCTAGGCAAGGTCTTTTCTGGCACCCCCCTCTGTCAGTGATTCACATGCTGTCAGTGATTCACATGACAGTTCAGTCTTGTGACTGGCTCTGTGATCGCTACAATAAGCTTACAAAAGAAATAGAATAGCATCATTTAGTAGTAATAAAAATTGGCCATTGATTTACATTTGAATCAATGTGAGATTTTTCATTTTAAGAGTTAATAGTAATAACTAGTTTTAATATTGTAGCGATCACAGAGGCGGTAGAAAGTACGAGACTGTTGTGCTGCAATGCATTATGGGAGTTCTGCACCATGAGTGTGGAGTGTAGCGCGGTTCATGGCTACCTGCCACTGGTGTGTATATGTGTGTATGATTTCTGGAGTGTTACAAAGTGTAAACACTAAAAGGAAAAGCTTTTATTAAGAAATGTTGAAAGAGACTTATTGTGACTCCAATTTGAAGCTATCTTGCATCATGTAATATGTGGCGCCCCATGGCACAATATAATCGTAATTTTGGGGTTCCTCCTGGGGCGCTGTGGCTTCCAGAGGGCGCCCCAGTATTTTCCCAAATTTTGGCGCCCCCTGGAGGCTACGGCGCCCTTAGCATTTGCCTATACTGCCTATTGGAAGGGCCGGCCCTGGGTACAGTGTATCTTCAAGAATAGGACACACTGGGAAAACAAACCTTCTGAAATGTTCTCTATTATCTGACAGTCAGTTTACATTCTGCAGCACTCAGCATGGGAATTCGGAAGAGTACGTCCCAACCTTCCCAAACAAATCTGAACTTGTTGTGTGTGTGGTCTTCTGTCAGTTTGCAGTTCAGAGCCAGAGAACATCCAGGCAGTGCCCTACAACCTCAGCAGCCTGTTGGTGACGTGGGAGCGGCCTCGGGCGGTGTACGACGCCAGCATCGAGAAGTACTCTGTCACCTACCAACCGGCCAGCGCAGAAACGTCTGTGCCCTCTGAATACCTGACCGACGGAGACCAGGATGTGGTGAGAGAGTCCACAAGTTCCATATCAACAATTTACACCAAACACTTTGTCATGTTTTTTCCACCCATAGCCACCAGTCAAGCACCTCAATCCTGAATTAGCAGCTGCCACAAGTTATACAATGAAAATCTAAATGTTAGTCAGATTGATCACAGATTCTGAGAGTCATTTAGACCTTATATGTTTGCCTCAGTAGTTTCTTATAGTTTCTTATTTCTTAATAGCTGAAGTCATTTAAAACTTCCAGTTCCATTCTAGTTTGGTATTTAAATGTCCTCAATTTAACTTTTCAGAGTCAAATTTTGTGTTTTACCTGCCATCTAGTGGAAACAACACAGTAACATGTACATCAATGTTACCTTCCAACACCATGTCTGTAAATCCTGTAAGTTAAAATGTCTTTGATGTTATAACTCATTTATGATGTGAAGTATTGCAGCTGCAACCCAGGACTGCTTTGGAAATAGCTGGTATGTTTAAGGTCACAGACATTTGACTGATGACCAGCAACCTTTTCAAAGCAGAAAACAGCCAATGGCATTTTGTTGGATATTAAGTTATTTTCTTTCTCTTCTGAATCTGATTTTTGACCCAATGCAGCTCAGTGTCCCTGAATGCAACACAAAGTTTGGTAACCAGTGTTGCTCTTTACACACACTACCAGACAACAATACAGTAACTTCAACATGAAACATGTTGAACTAAATGTTGACTACTGTAAGTAATCTGACTGCAGCCAGTCTGAACTCTCTCTGAGTTGGGTTTCCTGGAAAGAAATCGCTCCTAACACCGGTTTACTTACTTGTCTGACTACCAGGGGGCGATCCTCGATGACCTGTTGGCCAACACCAGCTACACGGTCCAGGTGGTGGCGGTCTGCACTAATGGTCTCTATGGACGTGTGAGCGACTTGCTGACGGTCGTCATGCCCGTCGATGACCCCGGTAAGAGCGACCGTGTCCAGCCCTGAGCGTAGAGCTCAGCAGACAAACCATAGAGATATTTTTTACGCAGCTGAAAATATACATTTAATGTGAAATTGTGTTATATTAATGAGACAGTCAGTCAAACTTGGGACTTTTTAATTTAAAATTATTGCTGACATTGTATATCATGATTTTGACTTAATATATTTACAAATTATGTATTTTCTAATCTTCATGTCATCAGTGGGAAAGTAAAGATTTGGAATTAAATTGAAATTCAAAGTCTAATGTTTTAGAAGTGCAAAGACTAGAAGCAATGGGTAACTACCAGCCTAGGAAAAATCCCTAGTGGAAAATACAACTTGTTCTGATAATCAAATTATGATTATCAGAATCACTTCAGCCAAATGAACTGGCTGAAGTGACAGGAGAGAGTTCTGATAAGTGAG
>OMNN01053750.1:0-10948 GCA_900302755.1 Chromis chromis
ATTATTCCTTATTGGAACTGTTATTTTTCCTTGTATACTTTGCTATATCCTGACTGTCTGTACTTCTCTTGATATCAAATAAAGATTTGCATAAAAAAAAATAAAAAAAACTTTGGATGGTCACGTTTTGTTCCGTCTGTCATTTCTATTGGCTAATTCATATTAAACGAGTTCCGGTCTCTTTCAAGCAGTTAAAGATACGGAAGTTAGTCCCTCCGAACGATATAGTTCCTCCGTTATTGTCGACATTTTAACAACTGTGTCGGTTAATTTCGCATTTTACACGTTTTTAACATACAGCACTGCGTGTTTTTAAAATTGTTTAAGTGTTGTGTATGAGTATATATGTTGGCTTTTTCGCGGAGGGATCCTTACGCAGCCGCTGGCTCCGGTGTGGAGGGTGATTTGAATCTCTCTCTGCACCTTTTTTATTTTTGTTTTATACGAATGTATGTTGAGGTACCAGCAGCGTTTTTATGACTGGTGTATACACACGTTTTTATGTATGTTTTAAGGCCAGACGTCCATTTTATTTAACTTAAATTTACAAGGTAGGTGTTTGACTTGCTGTCAGTCCATTATCTTTAACGCTACGGTTAGCTAACGTCTAATGTGGGGAGAGGGTCCTTACAAACTAGCGTTAATTAACACCTGTGTTAATTTTATTTTTCCGAGTTAGTCGATATTAATAACGTAACGTCGCAGGTAGAAGCGATAGAGTGGTCCCCAAAACTAAATAAGCGCATTTATTATGAAGCGCAGGCGGAGAGTTCTGAGTTAACCGACTTTAGCATGTTTGCTTATGTTTACCAGGAGTACTTAGCCAAGTGTGTTAGCATCCCGCTAAAGTCAGGGGAACCTAACTATTTGTAGCTTTATGGACTTCGAATGAAGACAAAATGTTAAATTCAAGTTGTTGTGGCCTACACATAACCCCTTTTATGTTATGGAAATACATGTGACTGATTAGCCGTCTCTTGTCATCCCCTAGTAACTTGTATTAGCACCGTGCACGTCCTTGTGGTTCACCTGCTCTTTTATAACATTTCCTCATGTTGTCATTGCAGATGGCCACAGTAGAGATGAACACTGCAGGTCCTAATGGAGAGCAGAAGGAGGAAATGGTGTCTCCCTCAGAAGAGGCAGCCCCCTCTGTTTTAAATGAATCTTTACCCCCCCTGAATTTCTCTGCGCTCACACCTTCTCAGTTTGGCATCTCTATCCAGAGTTTTACCCCAGCATCATCATCAAATTGCAAAGGTGAGAGGACTGCTTGTTATTTTGTGCCAAGTTGCTGTTGCTTATACATAGCCTTCAACAAACAGAAGATTTGACTTACTCACTCGTAGAGGCAATTAGAAAACTAGATGCAGTATTTGCCACAGGGTTTGTTATAAACTGTAATATTCACATTTAATCCATCCGAATATAATCAACAAAGCACCACTCTTGCATACAATCAGAGATAATATTGGTCAAGACATAGTTTGTTTGTTCTTCTTCCATGTGGTACCCGTAAAGTGTCACTGAGGCAGCGTTCTCCTACTTATTGTTCCAGATAAGTCTCGTCTAGCACAAATAAAAGCAAGGCGGAGGTCCAACATTGGTGTCCGCGGCTCTCCAGAGACCAATTCCCTCATCCGCTTCATGGCACAGCAGAGAACGAAGACTCCACCACCCTCCCAAACTCCAGAGGTGAGATGTTTGTCGGGCTGCACAGCTGACACCTCTCTTGCATCATATTGGAGTGCAAGGCAGAGTTCACATTACTTTGGCTCTCTGCTTACTAAACTGAAATATACAGCGCATGACTGTACAACATAGTTTCTCTGTTTATCTTTATCAGACACACACATGGACTGTCACTACCACAACTACACGCTGTGAAAACGTGTTTGACCTCCTCCTGATTTTTTTCTCTTCCTATGTGTGTATCACATACTAATCTATGTCAGATCTTCAAAGAAATAGCAGCCATTTGTAGATAATGTCCTCAGTGTGGATCTGCGGCATCCCAGAACCTTAGAAACTGCTTTGTAACCCTTCCCTGATATAGACTGATACATTTCAATCACTTTCTTTCTCAGCTTTTCTGGTATTCTTCTTGATTTTAGCATATTGAGCCACTTGTTAGACATTTTAGTCAGCTTCCTGCTGCTGAAAATGCTCTATTGCAGTGATGATTTGATGTAACAGAGCTCGTAGTAATCCTGGATTTGTCTGGTCCAGCAGCAACCAGTTATCAATGCAGTTTGGTGATTTGGGAGTTTTTCCACACATGCCCAATTATTATCGGATAACCTTTTTGCTTCAGGACATAGATTTTTCAAACTTTTATTCAATGTTTATTCAGGTTGCCCTTGTTTCATGTCAGTTACTTTGAAGATCTGACACAGTTTAGCAGACGATACAAACAAAAACAGAAGAACTCACCGTAGGGTTGAGGTTGTTTTTTTTAACGTACAGTGCACTGTTTTAAAAATTGAATCCAGCCTCACCAGGTGACTACAGATGAACATCACAATTCAATTCAATTTCAATTTTCAAGTATAGCGTGAATTCACAACATGTGTCATCTAACCACTTCACATAGTAGAGTACAGACCGTACAAATTTTGAACAGAGAACCCAACAATCCAAGTTACCTTTGGATTCCCGATGAGCAAGCAGTCAGCAACGGTGGGAAACACACCAAATGAACATGTCATTTTCACGTAGGATTTTTCAAAATCTATTTAATTATTACATTAAGATGATTTACTGTTAAGCTTTGCCTGATATTGGATAATAACTAGAAAAGCACTCAGAGATGGCAGACCTCCGCCAAGCAGCTCATTTCCACCCATATTGTGATTTAGAATTACAATTTCCAATTTCATTTAGCAGATGCTTTTATCCAAAGCGACGTATATCTGAGGCAGTTTGGGGTTCAGTGTCTTGCCCAAGGACACTTCAGCATGTGGAGGGGCCGGGGATCGAACCGCCAACCTTACAATCATTGGACAACCCGCTCTACCACCTGAGCCTACAAAGCTTTTGTTATTGGCACTGACGGGATTTGAATGAGGGCCCGCGGCTTTGTAGACGGATGCTCATCCTATTGAGCTATGCCTCCCCCTTTATGATTTCCACAAAAAAAAGTCCTGGATCCAGATGGTAATCCAGAACATCACCAAATGTAATCATCTGTTCCTTGTCCCATTATCAACATTTCCTGAAAATTTCATTAAAATCCGTTCAAGTTATCTTGCTAACAAACAGATAAACACCGGCATAAACGTAACCTCCTTGACGGAGGTAATTATGCTTTATGTTAACAGAGCCCCCTGTAAGCACACATTGTGGAACTTCACATTAGCTTCAGTAAAATGAACATAATCATGACCAGACAGCAGACAAGCTGTCATGTCCGACTTGTCTAACACATATAATACGCAGCTGCTTATGTGGGATTGCTGCTATTTTGTGTAACACTGAGCTGCTGTGTGAAGCGTTATCAACACAAAGTCGATATCGTCAACAGTTGCTTTATGCATCGACATTAGCATAATGCAGCAAATGAACTGAGCAGAACCGAAAATGATGGAGCTCCTGCTGTAACAATGCAATTTGAATGACAGAATGACTTCCGGGAAATGGTGCTGAATAAAGCAGTATTATGTACAGGGGATGACAGTGGTGCTGAAAAGTTTGGCAGCCTGCCACATGTGGATGATTGAAGCAGAAACACTTTACAAAAACACTTTTTCCTTTTTTGTTTAGACTAATTAGCCTGTGCTATGTACATTATTACTAACAGATAATTGAAATCTATATGCAAACCTTAATTCAGCCTTACTCATGTATATGTGTGTGTGGCTAGGTTCACATTCACATGGTCTTATATTAAACTCCGTTCCACTGGTCACCAGCCTGGGTCTTATTGGTAATATCTTCAGTTAGATTTGGTTTTTATTTCATGATTATCTTGGAAGTAGAAATGTTTAAATTCACGCAGTTAAGCAGCATTCCTTGGTGAAAACACTGTGCATTGCTTTTGAGTAACCGGGCTCTTTGTGGCTTGTCTTTGATAAAAAAATACTAGTGTGAGTGAATACACAGGATGATCCAAATAAGAAGCCCTTTTCACAGACATGGAGAACATAACATTGTCAAGCTGTTAAAAGTGACCGTCTTTAGACATGGGTGACTTCTACATAAACGCTCCTCATGGCTTCGTGTTATCTCGCGTTCAGCATGAAGGGAGGGTTTGGCATTGGACCAATTTCCAGCCAGTTTTGTAAAATATTTTCTTTTAGGTTGTTATCCTAAAAATCTATTTGAGCTTAGGTCACAGCTTCTGAAGTTTCACTTCCTACACTGTCGTGATTGGTAATCACACTTTATATGAACAAGTCTTACATCAGCACTTCATAATGTTGTGTGTGCCTATACATAAGTGTGATTGCAGACTTTTTAAATGCTGAAAGTGAAAGTACTAAGTCCCCCTTAGTAAGACTGGTGGTGTTACTTTTTGTGCAAGAAGTGAGCAGGGTGCTTATTCAGACTTGAGAGCAAAAGGTGAAATTGCTGCCAGATTAATGGAGAGGGGTGTATGCCTGAAAGGGGCTATATTGTCTTCACAAAACAAGTCTTGAAAGATCAATGTAGAGAGAAAGGTCAAACCAAGTGAAAGTGTAATAATGTTTAAATCCCTCTCTCCTCTGCCATGTTGAATACATTAACATGTAGCACAGTATATCACTGCTTTTTGGAATATTATAAAGTAACAACCAACAGAGAACTCATTAAATTGATACCTCACTCAATATTTCATTATCCAACACTTACACTAAGTATTCCTGAGAGTCTGCTGTTAAATGTTATTGGTTTTCATCTTAAGATAGAACATTTCAGTCACAGTGTTCTCAAATTGTAAGCGTCCAAAGAACGATAGCATTCATTGACACTTTTCTGAGAGGAAACTAGACTTCTGCACCTACTCTTGGCTCCATTTTCAGGCATTAGAAAATCTAGCCTGTGATGAAAAGTTTAGCCCATCACAGGTCTTTTCACCCAGAGCTGGAGAAATAGTATGAACAGCAACAAAGTCTGCAATAAGTCTACAATGTAGTGGCCCGGTGGGTTACATGGAGGACTTTCACTGAGGAAAGTTAGATTTGCATCCCAGGTGAAGCTATAAATGAATGTTGGCTTTAAGCTTGACTATCTTTGTGCGTCTGAAGTGCATGCATGTGTGGTGGGAGGGGCCTTTTCCAGATTTCTGCTTACTGCAGCTCTAAGATATAGCATGATTCTCATTTCTTACCCTGGAGGACAGGAGGTGGGCACTAAAAAACCAAGTTTGTGGAACAAGTCTGCTCACAAGCTCAAATGTGTGTTTAGTCAAATGTTGGCAACACTATGCGTGTTTGGAACTCAGTGAGCAGATAATGGACAGTTAAGAGCTGCAATATGTTGCCAAAGTGGTTGAAGACGTTTCTGCAAACTTTGGGTTCTTTTTTCCACCGTGATAATGACCAATTCTCAAGTCGGCGTGGGGTGAGTCCAATACTAAACGGATTGACTTTGCACCAGATTTCACACAAAGCAAAGTATCCTATTAGAGTGAATGGTAATGACAGACTATTCTCAATCATGTGGCTTGCTGTGACTTTGTTCAGCCAAGCAAACCATAACACTCCTGGACTGTGTGTGGAAGGAGTGTGTGATAGATGGGCTGCCTCTCAGTAATACCACTTTTGTAATTTCAGAAGTCTATGACCTGTCAAGCTGCATCACTGAGCAAATATGTTTATTTTTGCTGTCTCAACTCTCAGCTTGTCAGAAGTAGCCCCTTCCTTCCCCGGGTCTCCTCCACTCTGAGGCAGAAGATGGCCTCCTTCCAGAGCCTGATGGATGTGGAGGAGAGTGACGCCTGTGATCCAATGCCAACGCAGGACAGCAACAGTGGAGGATGCATCAAGACAAGAGATTATCTGTCTGGTGAGGCTGCCTCATTGCCACAGGATTAATAGTTTCATTTCTCAGTGAGGATCTATGCCAGTAGGATTTCTTTATGATGTCTGGAGGCACCGTTCAAAAGCAGTGGATTAATGCATTGCACAGTATAAGCCTGACTGTGACAACATCTTGCAGCAGTCATTTCTTCTGAGCCTGGTCATCTTCTTAAATGGGCCATTTCCAAGCTGTTTGTTGCTGTAGTGAGACTTTATCTCCACTCCTTTGATCAGTTTTTTTTCCCATGCTGGTTTTTTACATGTTTATTTGATATGTGATATTTCATTTTTATTTAACTGAGGTGTCCCCAAGTCCCAATTGTTTTTGTATGTTTATATAATATGCCTTTTTGATGGCTGTTTTTTCCCCCCTCTCAGATGGGAACAGCCGTGGTGGAGGGAAGGAGAACAACCCACCGATGATGCCCACACCCAGCAAGAGGAGGCGTCTGGGCCCCCTCGACAGCTGCAATGTAGAGATTAAAGAGGCCAGCGCTCCTATCCTTTACTCCAGTTGGAAGGAGCAGGAGGTACACTCACTCTGACTCACTCACTTACTTGACTGCTGTAAATAATTTAACTAAAAGGTTTTACCTCTCTGTACTTGGCTTCCATTGAATCTGCCGATTATTTTTAACTCCTATGAGTACTAGATTTCAGTGCTAAACAGGATTTTATGCAAGCCTCTAAAAAGAGAAAAAAACAAGCACTCTCAAGCAAACCCAAGTTTGTGCTGGCTATTAAGGTTTATTTATTTATTAATGCATCTTTTTGGTCCTTGGTTTGTAAACTCTGAGCTTGTACTTTGTATCCTGTAACATGCATTATCGAGGTCCAAGGCTTCTTTATCATTCTAAGCACGAAAAAACACAGTTTGTACCCATCCACAGTGGTAGCGTTCCTGCTGCTGTAATACATTGCAGTAGAATGAAAACAGTGGGAATTCATTAGCCATGTCCACAGGTGGATGAAGAACCCGTGATGCTGGTTGTGACGCAATGACCGCTGACGTCAAGGAAAACTGTAGAAGAGGCCCAAGCTATGCTTATTTCCCCACCCCTTTATGTTAACTTTAAGCTCAATGCCTGTTCCCCGTCTAAGAAACTTCAGGTTAGGACTCATCTGTAACACACACAAGCAAATGTTAGGAGAAAGTGGTGCAGACTTTCAGGGATCCTGCCACAACAGTCATGGATGGCCTCCAGCTATCATAATGTCATTTGAGCATCACATTGTCTTTACCATGATTCATACCCAGTAATGAGCTGCTGTAACCAGATTCAGTAAGAAATGTTTAAACTACCAAAGTGAAGTGATGCAAAATGTAATGTTAACTAACCAAGACACAATTTTCTGAATGAAATAAGGAATGGCCTTTGCCCTCAGGCTTAATGTAGCACACATTCTGTTGCAACATGGTGCAGAGGAGCAATCAAATGTGTCTCCGCTGCAGCCACATAGCAGGTAATAAGCAGGCAGACCTACGATAGTGGTACCCTGCTTTAGAGTTGAGCCACGCTTGTGATAGTCTCCTTCCTCAACCAAGTGCTGTCTGGCTGTGAAGTGCTCAACATGTGTGGTCACGCAGGCAACTAGAAATTGTGCTTCATACTTACAAATGTTACAATGTCAGCTCTCTGGTTTGGAAGGTGTTTTTCCACTCCTACATTGCTGTTCTGACTTTCATGTAGCATATAACAGCCTCAGCCTCTGATCTTTTCCATGGCCATTTTGGAGAGTGTTTGTTGTGTTGAACTTCTGCTCATGCTTACAGAGTATTTCCTGCTCTGCTGAACAGTCATGGATCAGTTTTAAAAACTGCAAGGAGAGAAATGCAAAGCACACAGACTTTGAGCTGATTAGATGAATTTATTAAGATCATTTCACACTCCAGTGTCCTTCAAGATGTTATGTTCTAAAATGTATGCGAGTGTTGGATAAAATGCAAATGTCTTTTACTTAACAAGGTGTTTTGTAAAGCTCCATGAACTACAGTCCACCAGAATGAAGGATCTCATATATTCTCTCTTAACAGGATGGTGTCTTTGAACTCCAAAGCCCCAGCCAACCACCGCCTGATAATCCTGCAGCCGCTTCACCACCCCAGCGTTACTCCCCCATCATCATCCCGTCTCTCCCTTCTCTGTTGGAGATGAAGCCTACAGGTAAACACACACTGCTCTCTGTGGCCTTGCTACAGTATCTGGCCTTTCATCTTAGCTTAGCCTTGCCTTTGAGGCTGAGTGCAGTGTTATGCTTGTTCCAGGTTAGCTTAGTGTGTTGGGCTGCATTGTTGTTTTCACAGAGGAAATTTATATTCGGCTGTTTTGTGCTACAAGTGTCATGAGTTTGAAATAGGTGGCTGATATCGGATGAAGGGACCAGCACCCATTACACTTTAGCACTGTACTTGAAATTTGGCTGTCCCAATATTGGTATGAAAGTGTAGTTGTGTGAAAAAGCTGCCTTAAATGCCAAAGACATAGTTACATTTTCTCAGCTTGACTTGTTAAATCCTGGTGTGTTTTTTTTTCTTTTACATTTTCTTTTTCTATATATCTATAGATAGATAGATAGATATAGTTTAATAAAAAGAAAGAATTGTGTATAAAGAGCAATGTAGATTTTCTTTCAGCCTGAAACATAGTTTATAGTAATAAGAGCAAGGAATATTATATATTTGTACATTTAAAAATGTATTGTCGTACAGGAGAGGAAGACTCCACTGGGACGTCCACAATAAAAAAGAAGCGGGTTCGCTTTGGAGGTCCGCTCTCTCCTGAGTTCTTTGATAAGAACCTGCCCCCCAGTACCCCATTACAGAAAGGGGCCACGCCGGCCCGAGCACCCACACCAGGCGGGAGCTTGCAGCTGCGCTCGTTGCTGAAGACACCGCAGAGAAATGAATCCATTACACCACAATCTCAGCCAGACCTCAGCAGCCCCACTGTGTTTGGTGCCTCCCCTGTGCTGGCAATGCCTCGCAACTGCAGAATGCAAGAATCTGAGGGAGAGGAGACTGAGGAGAAGGTTGGAAAGGTAGACAAAATCCCAGGATCGTTTTATTAATGGCAATGTTTCTGTGATGGTAGGATGATGTTTAGACAGTGCATGTCATAAAATTGTAGTTACCGCAGTAAGAGTTGACATTAATATAGCCTGGATGGTCAGAGGACTCTCGTGAGAACTTCTCTTTGGTTTTTGTTGTTACATACATGCTGACAGACCTCAACTAGGGCTGAACAATTATTCAAATCAAAATCACAATTTGTAACAATGCAATTAACAAATCAATTTAAAATACATGAGGTGTGACTATTCAATAATGAGATTAATGCTGTAACACATTTTATTTAATTTGAGCAGACTGAAACGTTCAGGGGTTGTTTATGCTGCCCATTGCTCAGTGTATACTGCATGATTTAGGCTGCACACTGTAGTTCGACCAACATAAACCCTGTGTCATTATTAAAAAGTATTCGCATTTTGCAGCGCGTCTGATCCAAGATTTAAACTATCCTGTCAGTGGCTTTACTAATTTCTGTCGTCCTCCTTGTGTGACAGTCACACTTTTGACGATGTCTTGTAGTAATGCTCCAACACATGTTTTAAAATCTGTCACACGGTGGATACTGACCTGAAGCTGTACTTTAAAAAATTATATCTCAAATCAAACCACAGTTACAGAATCAGATATTTCCCCATATTGTTAAGCCCCAATGTAAATGTGTTTATCTGCTATCTGTCTTAGTAATAGCAAGATGTGATACACTATCTTGTCTAGACTTTACATATTACGATCAGCACTGAACAAAATTGTTTTTTTTTTTCACTTTTTGATCTTAGATTGTTTTTCCTTCAATGGAGGAGACTGACTCTGCAGGTACAAGTGATACAGATTGATTATTACATTTTATTAACCCTGAGAGACGTACCTTACCGTCTCCAGTGGAATGCAGCTTTTTATAATAACAGCTCTTTCCATTTGTTGCCTTTTCAGAATGTACGTGGGATGCCCAGCCGTTGAATTTGAACAACGCTTTCCACGAGGAGTCTCTTTCTCAGATTGTGACAGGTGAACTGCTGTCATAGTTTTCCCCTTTTCATTGTTACCTACTGTCTTCATCTCTCTACTGCTGCACCTTCTGCTGTCTCCTGACAAATCTGAGAGTGTCAAACAATAAGGCTTGCCAGAATTGAAATTTAAGCTTGTTGTGTGTGTGGCTCAGTCAGCTCAGGATTCTCATTTTGAAGTCTGATTATAAAACAGGCTCTATGAATGTAGAAACTGGCAAATATCACTGTAACCACTGTTGCACATACAGTTCATTATTTGTTGGATTCCGCTATATCAAGTCCTGTGAAGCCTAAGTTTAGTCTCTGTTAATTGACCAATTGTCCTCCTAAGCCACAGAATCCAAATTAGTATTTTTATTTATTTATTTATTTGATTAGGACAATGCATATTAATTGACATGTCAGCAGAAGCATCAACGTAAATATGCCGGAGTTAGCATAAATGCTAGTTTTAATCTGTTGTCCTAAGGCAAGTGTTTAAAAACATAGAGACAATACATTATACATACACAAATACACTATGACAAATGGATAAAACATGCAAAGATCTCACAGAATAAGTTCCAATTCACATAGAAAAGACAAAAAGGTTACTCATGAGAGCAGGTCTGATTTGTTATTAACCACTGCTTAAGGGTCTTTTTAAAGGTGGTGTAGTTGTGACATCTTCTAACATGAGCTGGCAGTGAGTTCCAGGATTGTGTTCCTCTAATGGACACCACCATTTGGCCAAATTTAGTCCTGCGCCGTTGTACATCACAGTCTCCTCTACTCAGTGCTCTGGTGTTTACTTGTCAGGCGCGTTGGCCGCTTCTCAAAATTGAAGAAGTTGTTTTGAAAAGGAGCATGTCAAGGATGTTACACTGCAGGTC
>OMNN01053751.1:0-11330 GCA_900302755.1 Chromis chromis
AAATAACTTTTGTCAAAATACAGATTTTTCATGTGTATGCTATTTACAGTTTTGGGCAGTTTATTATGGCAAATGTGTAAATCAAATACTTTTTATATTTTACTAGATATTCTCAGGGAAGCTCTGTAAAATGACAGTAAATTGTTAAAAAATTACAAACTTCAACTATTAAAAACTGAGGAATTGTTGCAGTGTTGTTATACGCCAGACTGTGACAAGAAAAACCTGTTTGTTTGCTTCATGTATCCTGCAAACAGTCAGTCAGTGTTGGTCAATTACTGCTGTCAAAGACTGTCAACAACCTTTAACTCACTTTAATCAAAGCGTTTTGTGCCGAAACACAGTTTTGGACAGCACTTGTATACAATATTTTTTGGTCTAAAGCCCAGAAGTAGAAACAAGTGAAACATTACTAATTATGATGTTTGCTGACTGTCACACACTTAATGAGATAAAACTGTCTTTCCTCTCAGCTGGTAAAAATCACCTATTTCCAGTTTGAAATGCCGGTAATGAGAAATTCTTGCATCCCAATCAGTCGTGCCACCTCTGTTGAGGAAGCATTTACAGGAGAGGAAATGAGGGCAGTCATCCAGAAGATGTTTTATTCTTTCCACATTAGCTTCTATCACATTCTCTTGTTAGAACAATGTGTTGTCACCAAAACCCCAACGCAGGCAGCGACTCCAAACACTCTAAAAGCCGCCGTCGCTGCGTGTTGTTTCAACAGCTGTCAGCTCGTATGCAGCAAATAAGAAAAGGAACCTTTTCATATGAGAAAAACTGCTAATTACACCTAGATGACAATGTTAATAATAGAGTGAAAGCAGAAAAGAGTGTGCAGGAACACCAGGTTGGATTCACTGAAGATGTTTCTGAAATTTTAAGTCTTTGAGATTTCTCTTTTCATAAAAATGGCATTATTTAGTGGTCAGTCGATGGAAGAGTTATATATTTTGATTACTGATTGATCATTCGAGTCAGTTTTTAAATCATTATTTCCAAAAATGTTCACATTCAAATGAGAATATGTGCTCGTTTTCTTGCTTTTAGGATATTTAACTAATCATTTTTGGAATTAGACTGTTTGTCAGACAAAAAAACACCAACTTTTTTTGGTCCAAACTATTAATCAGTGAATTGCAAAAACAAACCAGAGATTATTACTGAAAAATAATTATTTGTAGAAACTCTAATTAAAGTTTAATCATGTTATTATAAAGTATTATAAAGAAAATCCTGGCAAATTAAGTATTTAGTTAAATAAATAATATAAACTGTCCCCCAGAGACGACCATTAAATGTCCTTTATGCCTCATTATGGACAAATTGGGTGTGATGTGTATAGTCTTATAGCGTTTTATTCCTGCTTTGACACCACATCTCCATTTCTTACAATTCCATTTATAATTCATCCTCTAGAGTCAAGAAAACCTCTTGTCAGGCTACACACACTCGGGTGCCGAGGGCTTTAAAAAGCTACTTAAATCCTCAGTAGCCACAATGTCAAAGGGACAAAATATAAAGTGTAGCCTACTTTTCTACAGCCGCAATGGGACTCTGAAAAGGTGAATACAGCCATGTTATTAAAAAGGGTCCTTATAAAGCGGCCCTGGCCACATCTAATTAGAATGTAAATGTAGTGTGGGCTGGGGATGGATCACAGAGGATAGACATTGGCATTTAGATTATGCTGAGACTAGATTACTGATGACACTGTGTGTTGGTGAGATAGCCTTTTTGAGAGCGGCTTGGCAACTGACTAATTGTGTTTCACCACTTGCAATGTAGGCCGCCACTGCTGCTCTATTGCTGGTAATTAACAAAAGGGAAAGCGAGGGAGGTTGTTGCGCGTCCACAATGCAGTCCGCGAATATAAAACGCACACAGGTATATGTACTCAAAATGCACACACTCTCCGGCAATCTTGCACCTATTGTACCTAGATTGAAAGAATGATGCGCTTCTTTGCACTAAGCTCAGAAGAAAATCCTCTCACCTCCCTACAATTCCTCATTGAGGGCATATGCCATGAACAGAAGAGCAAACAGAAAAACCAAAGACAGAATGGAGACAGAAGAAAGGGAAGGAGAGAACAGAGAGGGAGGGAGGGAGGGTGAGTGCAGGAGAGAGCAGAATAGAATAAATTGAAGCTGATCTGGTGCTCTGCATTCTGAGGAGGCTGGATTTGCATATCTGTGCAGCGGTGCAGAGGGAGAAATGTGTCGGTGCTGACAGCAAGCTGAATATCTTAAACCTCCGCTGACACCCCTGCAGGCGCTCTCTCTCCTCACACACTCTGATACACGGTGGAGGGAAGACGCGCACACACACACGCACCGATGCACGCACACACACACACTAGGTTTAAGGTCAGGAGATGGGAAGCTTTGTGCGTTGCTTTGTTCCTGCACGGTGATGTACAGTAGTGCTTGTTGTTTAACAGTCAGCTCGAGTGCAAGACTCATCTCTGGGGAAAGGACCCAGTGAGGCAGGCCATTCACTGCTGCCACTCAGAGACACAACTATTCACATATGTGTGCGTCTATAAGGCTATATATACATTAGCGCATGCAATATTTAAAGAGGCAGACTACGACAATGTGCTCACATTAGCTACATCTGTACCTAGAAACTTGATTCATAAATGCTACACACCATTGCTTCTAGCCTCCAGGTGGCTCAGACACTGGTCAATAAACCATTTGAAAAGCAGACTACCTTCTGTTCTTGAGAGGCAAACCTACTGAAACCAATTTAGTGCTTTAGGTTTTCAGGGAAATACACGGGGAAACAACAAGCCTCTGAAGAATACCAAGAATCTGCTGCAACTTTGAAAACACTGTAAATGTAATACACACTGGGATTTTTTCCAATTGAAATCTAAAAACAAGCAAAAAATTGGCTTTTTATTTATACAGAGCTACATTTTTGGGGGCATAGTACTTTTTTTTTTTTGCTGAGAGTTTGATAATAATCATTCTCATGTTTGTACATTAGATATCTTATTAAGCCAGCTGCTACTTAGCTTAGAATAAAGACTAAAAACTAGGGTGGCTCATGGGAAGCAGCTAGCCTGGCTCTTAAAGATAACAAAATCAACCTACCTACACCTCTAAAGCTCACTAATTAACACGTTAAGTCTTTATTCTACATATAAAAATAAAAATGACAGGATGTAAAGTACTATTCTGTGGTTTTCACGACTCATTCTTAGCCAGCTCTTGGTGGGGGTCCCTGCTGGTTGCCTGACAACCTCATGACTATGACAACTCCAGGAAGTCGCAGGGCCTCAGAGAAATAGTAGTAATGTGTTAATTAGCGAGCCTTAGAGGTGCTAGTAGTTCCCTTCAGACAAACCAGGCTGACTGATTCCCCCCTTGCCGGTCTTTATGCTAAACTAATCAGCCTCCAGCTTTATATTTCATATACAGACACAAACTGGTTTTGATCTTCCAATCGTCAACAACAGCCAAAAAGCATTATTTCCCAGAATGGTAAAAATATTAGAGCTGCAATGAATAATCAACTAGTTGTCGACTTCTCATCAATCTGGGTAATTTTTTAAAAGAACAAAAGTCTAGATTTTCTAATTCTAGCTTCTTAAATTTGAGTATTTTCTGGTTTCCTTCCTCCTCTATGACAGTAAACTAAATATCTTTGGATTGTGGACAAAACAAGACATTTGAGGACATACTTTTTGAGCTCTAAGGAACATTGACCGACATTAATTCACAACTTTCTAACATTTTAAAGATCTAACAACTAATCAATTAATGGAGAAAATAATTGACAGGTTAATCGACAGTAAAAAATAATACTTAGTTGCAGCCTGACAAAATATTCCTACATAAAACTAAATTTTTTGATGGTGAACTTTGTGGAAACAATTTATGAATGTATCAGTAGAAACTAAATTAGAAGAGTTTCCCTATTACCACTGTACAACAATAGTGAACTAAGCAAATCGGCCTCCAGCTTTATATTTCATGTACAGACACAAACTGGTTTTGATCTTCCAGTCATCCAAAACAGCCCAGAATGTCAAAATATTAGAGCTGCGATGATTAATCAACTTGTTGTCAACTTCTCATCCATCAGAGTAATGTTTTAATGGAAAAAAGTCTAGATTTTCTAATTCTAGCTTCTTAAATCTGAATATTTTCTGGTTTCTTTCCTCCTCTATGACAGTAAACTGAACATCTTTGGGAAACACAGATCAACATTAATTTACAATTTTCTAATATTTTATAGACCTAACAAATAAATGAATCAAGAAAATAATTGACGCATAAATTGTCAGTAAAAAATAATAGTTAGTTGGAGCCTTACAAAATATTCTTCCAACTACATTTTTGCACACATAAAAAAAAAGTCTAGATTTTCTAATTCTAGCTTCTTTAATTTGAATATTTTCTGGTTTCTTTAATCCTCTATGACAGTAAACTGAATATATTTGGATTGTGGACAAACAAAGACATTTGAGGACATATTCCTGAGCTTTGGGAAACACTGATCGACATTAATTCGCAATTTTTCAACATTTTATAGACCTAACGACTAATTGTACAATTGAGAAAATAATAGTTATTGGCAGCCTTTCAAAATATTCCTGTTAAAGTTAAATCTTTTGACTGTGCACTCTGTGGAAACAATTTACTAATTTATCAGTACAAACTAAATTAGAAGAGTTCCTCTATTAACACTGCACAACAATAGGCAACAACTGTGAATCCATCAACGTCCTGCTTCATTTATGAACCTCCAATTTCTCTTCTGACTGACTGTGATTCATTTGACAAACTGCAGAGAACAACAGCAATAAAGTGAGACGCAAATGAACAGAGAGAACAACACAAATAGATTCTCATTATTGATTGTGCTCAGAGAACTGATACGTTAATGCACCTGGCTAAATAATTTAGTAAAAATAAATACCAGAATAGTTTAATGCACAAATGCACAGTGCTTCAGCTGTACACTTGATCTGCTTTTTACCTAATATCTTAGTGTTTCAACATCACACTTCATGTCTGCGGGGTCCTTTCACAGGATTATATGACATCTACATAAAGCTAGCATGAGGCTCTTTGCAGCACGCTTCACTTCTTTCAAATATTTAAGATCCTCAGTGGGTGAGGAGAACAAACCCTCTGCCTCACATGTCTCAGACAAGACATGTGATGGGGATGAATTCTTCTTTTTGACAGTCAAATCCAAAGACGTTACACTTTGCCAGACTATCTTCACGCTGTTTATCATAAAACCCCAGAAGGGATTTCATTTGGCAAGTTGTGTTCTTGCACTGCCACCAACAAGAATCAGGGGGAACACATTCTATTTGCCTGACATTGTCTAATAGCCACCATCATTTCTGATTAATCATACTCTGCTCGAGGATTTATCTATCTGTGTGCTCCATGTGGTGTTGTACAGCTCAGTCGGGGGAGAGAAGAGCACAAACACTGCCAGGGTTAGTGCTTCTACTCCCACTGCACATAATTCTTACTACTTTGGATAAAAGCGTTGCACCAACTGGTGTGTTTGTATGAATGTGTGGGTGAGAGCAGAACTTCTGACAAAAGCAATAACAGTTGGGGCTTTGAAAATGACCAACACTGTTAATCATAATTCATTTTGACTGCTTTAGTACTGGGTTTGTTCTCACTTTAAGACTCTTGCTAAGGTGCTTGAGCACCCATGGCTAACATTATGAGCAGCAAATATAAGGAATCCCTTGGGTCTGGTTAAGCAGCTCATTTAGCTCAAGGTTAAGTTAGCTCAAGGTTAGGGTTTGGTCTCTAAAGGCTGGGAAACTGCTGATGGGCCTGTCAAATGTCAGGATGTATCCTATCTACTGATGGCTGAGAAATAGCAAGGGAAGAATGTGAAGAAACAGTGTATGAACGATCATATGTATGTCGGGGAGGGGCTGAGTAACAGCAAAGGAAGCAGTAACACAGTGGACAAGCTCCTTGGCATGCCAGAGGCACGATGACATTGATCCAGCAGACCTCTCTCCATCAGTCTCCCTGACAGAAGTAACTGGATTGTTCATAAAAATGGAAATTGAGCCATGTTATTCTCATGCGCTCAGGCTGACACTCGGAGAATTCATCCAAAAATAAATGTACCCACAGAATAAGGTGTGCAGCTTGACGAAAAAAGAGAAAAAAAAGCCCATGAATACATAAGATTCATTAATATTATGCCCACAATGTCTCCCTGGAAACAATTCAGGGAAACCTATGGTGTTATTTGAACGTAAATGTACATATACTAACACTTCCTCCACCAGTGTGTTCCTCTGTTATTCGAAACACTTCAAACAGATGCAGAGCAAATAAACAGAGGCAGCTGTGGGAAGGGGACACGGGGTGAAGGAAGTAAAGCCCTTTCCTGATTAGCAGTTTGCTGTCATGCGTATTATGATAATACTTAAAGAGTCTAACATTTCAATAGAGCCTGGGTGGCTGTGAAGGTGGGTGGGGCTGATAATTACGGCAAATATGCCACAACATGCAATTAGCTCTCTTCTATGCATCGTTTGTTAGCTTAGCAACGTTCTGTGTCACATGCTAATTACCCACAACCACTGTAGGCATGTGACAAATGCTCAGTGAGCAGACACCAAGTGTGCCGAGACCATTTCATCATTATTTCAGAAGCCGTGGCAGGCGTGGGTTACATATTCATGTTTATTTTATCGTAAAGTCACAGCAAATGGTGATGAAGGGTCTTTGCAAAAATCACCATTATGGACGCATTCGATGCTCTGCTCCAGTTTTTACTGTTGCATCAGTGTGGACAAATTTAGGAATCATCATCATCAACTCTAAAAATAGACAGATACTTAATCAATTTAGCTCTCCTACTGTTTGTCTCCTCCAGCAATGAGGCAGGCTTAGCTGTAAGGCAGCAGATGCTATTGATTTTTCTGAAGAGTGGGGGGTGGGGAGGCTCAGAGGAGGCACTGGCTAATGATGGAAATTTTCAAAATGACTCCATTGCTTTTACAGGGGAGCTGTGTTAATGGGGGCTTCAGCCTGATGAATTATATAGTTCTGTTGGACACGGTGTAACCTTCAGAGAGGAGGAGGCACCGACACACGACTCCAGGCAGCATCGGCACTACAAGCAGTTTCTATAATCGCTGCTGGATATTCCAATCTTGTCTGTGTCTAAGCTGAGCGTGACGGGGGCACTGATATTTACTTCACAGCGCTAATAAGATGCACTGTTGTCTCTGTTTACTTTGTGTAAATATTGATGTAGTTTGTGACAAGAGAGCCGAGTACAGGAGATTATCTCAAATACAGAGGATGCTTGTGATTTACCGAATAACATTTTTGGAAATCTAATGATATCTTCGAAGTCAGTAGAGCACTAAATTTGATATACAAATTGTAGATGTGTTTGTTTTATTACTCCTGATTATTACAGAAAAAACACAGACAAGATTATGCAATTTGATCATTGACGATAAATGTACCAAGAAAAGAGGATTTTTTTTTTCCAGACTCACCATTTTGCATCAAAGCTCAACAATTAAGAGGAAAAAAGCAGCAGCCACAACACACGTCAAAGCAGCCACAAATGTGTTTTGGGTGAGGGGTGTGGCTGCAACCATAAAAATGCCACACATGTGATTTAGTTGGCTGAATTTTAATGCCCATGTGCCCATAGAATTTTAATGTCTGTGAATGCAATTCAAGTTCATGTCTGCCACACAAATAATCACTGCTGATAGTATCTAGCAAGTAAAGACTTTACCTACCTAGCATGTGGCGTTGCTCCAATCAAACTATTTCTTTCAAATTAAAACAATATTTGGGAGACAATCAGACACTCCTCCTTCAGATGCTCCTCAGTTACAGGCAGTATCAGACCCTTTCTAGTTAGAGTGGTCATCTGGATACATTACATTCAAAATCACACTTTACCCATCCACTAGGTTGTTTATCATGACTGAGTAAAAAACATCTCCGCGGGGCAAAATGTAAACCAAATTAAAGACCAATTCATGGTCCCTGCCTGCTCCAGAATGGGCACAGATGTCTCCATTCATACTATAATTGACGGTATGCAACTCTCACATCTCACATTATCTCCACAGCACTATGTCAGACAGTACCTCATTATCATTCCGCTTTAGAGGGAAAAACGCTCCGGTTTGTTTTTTTCAAACCAATCACAATTGTCTTGGGTGGTTCTAAGCCCAGGATGTAGTGATGGCGCCCCTTCGATATAGTGACAGTGGGGATTGTTTAGATGGAAATTTTGCACACAGCTAGGGAAGCACAATCACCATAAGAACCAAGCATATCTGCCTTCTTGTATAATCCAAATCTTGGTCATTTTTAGCATATAGGTCGCTCCTTTGAGGTTACTGTGGAAACCATGAATTAGCTTTAAGAATTGCTCATGTTTAGGCTTGATTTTTATAAAATTCTATTGTTTATCTTTAATATTTTCTAATAATTAAGATTAAGATGTTTTCTGGAAAACAGCAATACAGCTCCTTCAGTATTTGTTTCTCAACTGTTTCACCTTAAAATTCCATTTTTATCCTGACTATTAAATTCCATGTAAAGACAATTCAGATCTTACATTACACATGTAAGAAAATAATTGATGAAATGACATGAAAAGACCTAATGATTTTTTAACTGGGCCAGAGATTATTGCTCGATGACGCACTGGACACATATTTAGCATGAGCCCTTCGTCAAATGCTATAATGTTATAAAAACTAGAGCGCATCAGCATCAATGGTTCTCCCATTTGATTGGTACGATGTACTACAGCCTACAGTTTAGTAGCTAGCTCTGCCTTCGTCCCACAAGTGCACCCTGCCTGGATGTCATTATCTACAAGACGTGTTTGTGATTTTACATCTAACCTGTTTGGTTTGATTTGCATCGTTAGTACAGTTCATTTGAGGTGTTATCAAAGATGTCAATCAGTGACTTCAGCAGAGACGCCTAAAGCCTTTCAAAGCAAAGAATACTGCTTATTTTTTCACCATTTTATAAACCTATTGGTCTATATTTCCCGATTCCTGACAGTTAAATTTAGCTGGCTGGTCAACAACACAGGTTTCTGTGATTTAGAACATATGCTTTTATTTACTGCTTCCACTGAGACAGATCTGCTCTCTGATGTTAACAACATTGTGGCATCATTGTGTTAAAACCTCCTTTTCTCTTGCTGTTTTTCTATGTGCATCTGTGTCTCTGGTGCAGGTTAAGTGTCTAACATAGTGTTGTGGGGCTCACTGTAAAGAGACAAAAGGAGCCATCAGCAGGGTTTTAGCCTACAGGTCCACATGTAAAGTGGGTCAACTGTGCTCCTGGAGAGCTTAACAAGCTGCTAGAGGAATAAGGCAGCGCACTAGATAATTAGCACGAAGAGGAAAGCATGTTTGAGGGAGCGGGGGTGCAGGAAGAGCTGGAGTACAGATGAGAGAATGAGTGGGTGTGAGGCTGGACTAGCAAGATTCAACCCGAGGTATTTAAAAATCACAGTTTCACTTTTGCTCTTGTACTTTTTCTCTACAGCTGTGCCGATATGCACCATGCACTTCTCCTGTTTTATTGCTACATTTGGATCACATTTCTGTATTAATCTATTTTACACTCCCCTGTTGAATTAATTCTATCAGTCAGTAGAATTTAGCTGGTTGGATGGTTGAGTTCTTGGCCTCGGTGTAATCTATCAAAACTATTAAGAACCCTATTTCACATTTTCAACTTTTGTCTGTGGACTCTCGTCCTTCTTTTCTTTGGTGAATGTGATATAGTTTCACATTAGTTTTTAAAATAATTAAGCTGTAAAATGAAAGGGGAAGATTTCACGGCAGCAAAGTGATGTAAACTGTTTCTAGCCGATTCTGACCTTTGAAGCAGCAGCTCTGTTTGATCTGAGTGCAGTCAGAGTAGCAGGGAAGGAAATGGTTCGAGAGGCAATCTTTTTCATGTTTGCTATGGTAATTCTGCTTTTATTCTCTAAACTGAGTCTATTCCTTCGTTTAAATTGGCTGGTTTTCCACTCATTTCAGACTTACAGTCAAAAGCCCTTTTCAGACATGGGATACATAAAATTGCTGGCTTTAAGTGAAGGCATTCTGTCATTCAGACCATGCCATTTTTACATCAATGCTCCTCACGGCCTAAATGACTTAAAGCTCAATAATGTACTTGTAAACAAAAGATAAGAATAAATCTAAAATAATAACAAGCTTACCAGCCTGTCCAATAAACTGCTCACCTGTCTGAGGTAAAGTAAAACTCACAGTATGACCTGCTGTTAGATCCTGATCAATCCTGTCACCATGTCGGGGAAGTAATTAATGACGTCACTGCTGCTGTGCGTAAATGTGTACAAATTTCTCTTTTTGGAGAAGCTCATATGGATTTTGCTGCAGTTTGATGCTGAAGTTTCTTAATAAAATCAGAGGAAAGACTAGATACTGGAAGCAACAACCTCTGAGTGAATATTATTAATCCGACCAGTCTTTATTGCAGTAAAGTTTTATTTCTACAGATGTTTTGGTTTGTAATAGATGTGAAATTGTAGGGAAAAGTATATGATAAAGGTGTTTTGTGATATTGGCATGCAATATGTGTCTTTTCTGTGATGTTTTAGGACCAATATTAGTGCTGAAATATGTGAAATGTCTGCCCTAAATCGTTTTACATAACTTGAAGAACTTGCTTGTGCATGCTAATCCCCTAATGTGACAACATGCAGTTCAAATTTGTGCTGTGTTGATACAGAAATGTTACTAGGTCATACTTAATAAAAGAAGTGTGTCGGGTTATTCAGACACAAAGCCGACACATTCAGATGCCGTCAGATTATTGGAAAGGAGTCAGAAAGAAGCTGAAGAATGACAACAGAAGAAAACATACAGCAGATTCAAAAGACAGAATGCTTTTGGTAAAAAACAAGATGCAAAATTAAGATGAATGATTACATTTAGAATTTAGGTTAGGTTATACAATGATGAGAAGGTGCTAATGGCAATGCAATAGAAATAGAAATTGACTAACGCTGTCATGGGATCCTGTATAAACCTACAGCAACAAATCTGCAGATACAATGCCTTCTCTACTCATTTGTAGTCAGTGACCGAGAGGAAAATGTCACATAAAGGTGTAGTTTACAAACATTACATGAACTGATTTTTTTTCTGTTCAAAATCTCTTGGTGTTGGACTAAATCCCCTCCTAGCCATCAGTAATCAGGCTATTTCCACAGCTGAGGGAGAAAGATGCAGTCATAACACTACTGTAAGCAGGGGGGCTCAGCTGGAGGTGCTGTGTGTG
>OMNN01053754.1:0-10663 GCA_900302755.1 Chromis chromis
CCATACTGTAAGAAGTATAGTATGGAGCTGAAAATAGTGTGTCAAAGCGTGGAGAGGGATTGTCATCATCAGCTGGCAGCAACGACTAACTGCAAGTTTTTTAACTCTCACACAAATGTCTGTACATATTGACACATGCACACATATTACACTAGGGATCAACAGATTAATAGTTTGTCTGATTGTTTTAACCAATATTCAATTCATTAAGTTAAGTTATGCATTACTTTAGCCCTGATGCAGCCGCCTCTCTCTATCTGTAGTCACCAATCTGTGGTTGTAAGCAATGTCCCACCCATAGTGCTATCTGATTGGTTACATGTCACACGCTATCGTCTATTAACACTAAAGGAAAAATGTTGAAAAGTTCTCCTTTTCATTAGAAATGTATAAAACATACACAAAGAAAAGCATTTTAAGAAAGTCTTGTGTTAGAGTTTGTGTTATCTTCATATTGACACCAAGATTTTCATTTTTACCACGTGTGTATATCAGTTCCAAAATCAGTTACTGGTCAACTATTACCTCTCTATTACACACCCAGTAAACCTAACATTAATGTATCTGTAGTCCAGTTCGTTAAAAAGTGCATTCAGATGCCTCCCAAAACACATCAAAGAGAGATGCACTCTCATGTGACCTTACCCTCAGCTACAGTGAGTAAGTTGCCAAACTCTGTGGTGGCTGTCTGGGACGGTGGTGGCTCGAAGCTCTTAACCTGACCCAACATGAGGTCATAGTCACTGGACAAATCTGACAGACTGAGGAGATAGTGGCTCTGCTGGGTGTGCAGGGTGGAACCGGACACACAGCAGTGCAGCACCTGAGGAACAGGAAAGAAAAAAGCAGAACTTAGTGATTATGTCCACACAAAGAATGCCTAATGGTTTTCTACAAAGTGACATGAGAGGTACTTTTAAGACTGAACTTCAACTGTAAAAAAAAAAACATGTAAAAGCATGATCTCGTTTGATATGGTGGTGTCTAGTAAGACCATGTACAGTGATGCTGCTGTAGGCCTGCTATTGATTGGCATGATCCAGGAGCATGTGAAAGGGGAATATATGGTCTATTTACATCATAAGGCTATGGTGAGAGGGAGGGAGAGAGGGAAAGAAAAGAGGGTCTTTATTGCCACTAATCCATTTCTCCTGTGATGTGTGAGTGTATCGATCTACATAACAGATGGCAGAGCATCCGTTGGCAGTGCTAGATAAGGCGCACTGGGGCAGTTGATTACAGCCATTGGACAGGTTTACACTGTTTGATTTAATTAAGACTTTATCCTTGTGTTCAGCTCCCACCACAAACATGCACGCTTAGCCACATATACATGCATGTGCGCACACACACACACACACCTGTATTATGTATAATATGAGTTAGGTAACGATACCATTTCAGGGAGTAAAACATATGCCTAATGTATGTAGATGAGGGTGCCTCTTATTCAGAGCGGAGCAACTTGGGTAAAGCCATGCAAAGGCTAATCCCATTCAGTACACACATACGCTCACACTTGGCTGAGAGACGCTCAGAGAGGCAGGCTGGCTCTGCCATGTGAAACAGTATTGTGTGGGGCAATGTAGACAGTATGTGGATGATTCTACTGAGCAGACCTCTGGGTGCATGGGGGAGGGATTGGAGGCTTGATGCTGAAAAGACCTGAACCAAACAGCTGCTACACCAAAGCCCCAAAGAGCTTCCTCTGTGGAGAGGTAGAAAGGGAGGGGGGAAAACCCACGGCTGTGCTTGACAACTAAGTGACTGCACTTCACATAGCAACAGTTCCTGGAAGGTAACACACAGTGAAATAAGCATACTGTAGTTAGAAAGGCACATATAGTATGGAGATGTGAGTACACTATGTACACACATAAATCAACTAATAAAAACGCAGACATGTGCGTCTAAGCAGAAATGTACGTATCCTTGCTTTCTCTCGCTCTCTCTCCCTCACACACATAAACATACATGCATACACACATATACACACAAGGGTGGTGCAGCTGGCTGCTGAGGCAGGCAGAGAGAGCAGATGGAGAAGCTTGAGCAGAACCCTGGTGAACCAATAAGGTCTAGTGCAATGTTGCTTTTTACAACAATGTGCATGCTGTTAATCACCAAAACCACCTTTTTTCTCACTTTTCTCTGGATCCCAGGATGCACGGCAACCTTTTGATTAGTTTTACTGAGTTTGATGATTTGGAAAAGAACACATTTCAAGCTTTTTTAAAACTTAAAATTATACTTAAACACTTCAGTAACACTTGCCAGTGATGAAATAAAAGCGAGAGATATTCTATTCAAGAAGCTATTCTCTCCTTGGTGCACATAATAATTAGCAGCCAACGTATCTGTGGAAATGTATAGATTTCGGTCTTGATATTACATTAATACTGTCACACCTTGTGACGCCTTGAATGAAACCGAGAGGGGCCAAGTCTTTTGTGTGCCGATAGACAACCAATCATGTCTAATTGTCTTTGCTTTCATAGCAGCTGCAGTCTCTCTCATATTAAGACATATTCCATTCAAATCTCCAGGACAAGCGTTTATAGCCTGAGCTTATCAAATGGACAAAGGGTCCTGTTTGAATAATTGGACCATTTCTTATCAGGGGTGACATCCTTACAAAGATCTGCCGTTGACCGCATCTGCCCAGACAGGAGGGAATGAATAATACCTCATTCATTTGTGCCTGAAGCTTGGCCCTCATCCTCAGGGTCACACCATAAAATAAAGACTGAGAGGGACGAAAACAAACGTAGATTGGATACTGAATATTGTGCATGTTTTAAACAAATGCTACTAAATGCAAAGAATGTTGTGAGGGTCTCTTACATATGATGACCACCAATCACTCGAGTCAGCTATGGAGGGTGCTTCTAAGCTGTTGTACCACTATAATGTTAAATGAGGCATAGCCATAAGGTCACGGTGGAGGTGAGTCTAATTAAAGTGGCAAGCCGATAAGTTACGGTGGGGGCAGAGGTGTCAAAGCTAAAGTTGTTGTGTCTGCAGGCAAAGGTTAGGTATGCTTTGAAAGACAATAACAATAAATCAGCAAAAAGTGGCCATTTTCAGGTCTGCAAGCTTTCAGCTTCTCCCACCTCCCACCCCCTGAGGATACCCACCCTGTAGATGTAGTCCAGCAGTGGGGCCTTTTGGGATGTGTGGTCATCCAGTGAGGGCATGGTGATGGGCTCCAGCAGCAGACTCAGGGGTACGGCCATGCACCAGTCCAACAGGCAGAGCAGGAGCGACACCATCAACTGAGAGTAGAAAAAATAAGTTTCCTATTCCGTTCGGTTGACCAACATCAAAATGAAATGTGTATTATTAGTATGCAAAAAAGAAAAAGACTGGGAACAGGTACAAGATGAGAGCTGCAAAGAAAGATGATTCAGACAGAGCGAGGTAAACAAGAAAACAGAAGACAACAAATAACTTCAGTAGAAACATTCCTCTGCAAATGCACCATTCCAACATGATAGATCAAGGGGCTTTAGATCTCAGCCATTTCATGTCCCCTCCTTTCCAACATGTACCTTTTTGTCTGCTTCCACTGTTGAGTGCTCGGCGCTTGGCAACAAAAAGGCTATTGTGGCTACAAAGATCTGTGTTGGGACAAAACAAAGATAAAGATAATTGGATGACACACTTCTATTCATCAGTTGAGTCAGGGTTGTGGGGTAAAATGAATGTAAAACCACGGCATGTGGAGTATGCATATGTATGAGTTAATAACTTATGTAAGACCTGCATTTAAAAGGTGAAGTGACTTGATAGGAATTGTTCATCTTATTTGTAATATTTTAACACACGTTACTGGCAATGTAGCTGTGTGTGTGTGCAAGTTTGTGTATGTCACCTCAATAATTTTCTTCGGGAGAGTGGAGTCCAACCTCTGGAGATGTTCCCAGTGAGAGATGAGCAGCTGAAACACGTCACAGGCCACTTGAGCCACTGCTTTGTTCCCAAACTGGAGAAACAAAGGAATGTTGTAAAAACTGAAAAATAATCATGAGGACTTGGATCCTTGCTAAAAAAAAAAAAAAAAAGCAAAGTATTTTTTCCAGTGTACACGTAGAATGGGGTCTCAAAGTCAGAGAAAACATAGAAATTGTCATATTTTCATGTAAATTACAGATACAGTCAAGCCCAAAATTATTCATACCCCTGGTAAATTTGCCAAATGTAAATAAAAGCTGAGAAATATTTATTTTTCCACAATGATGCCTCTTGTACATCGTCTTATTATATTCTGGGAGACGCCTGTGTCATTTCCAATCAAGAAAAAACGTACTGGTTGAATAAAAGTAACATTAAATCAAAATGTACCAGGGGTATGAATAATTTCGGGCTTGACTGTATATCGGCTATAATCAGAAAGTTTGAGGGAAACATTTAAAAACAAAAGAAGGGGGGAAGAGAGTACAGAACAACTAGGAGTAGAGAGTAACTTATGATACAACATATCATTGTACACTACCCATGATAATGCTGGCATCCCGATACAGCAATTCCACAATACTCAATACAGGACAGTCATCTATAACACATCACACTATCTGTGTAAGTGAAGCAAAAATACCCCTTAAAACGCAGAAAGCTGGAACTATGTATACAGTCACTGCATTGTTGTGTCTCTGTCTGTGTATCATCATCATTATTATTTAATTGTAATAATGTGATAGTTCAATTAATAGGTCTCTGATTTTCTTTCTCCCGCTGTCATTTTCCCCCTGTGAGTTTCTCCTTCTTCACTACAGGTTAGGTAGGTTCTGTTCACTTTAGCCTGATTCATCTGAAAAGCGCCACCACAGGTAGTCATGGAGCAGGAATCTGTCTAGAATGCCTGCATGTTTTCAGATTTTGTTGTTTCCTTGACTTCAAGTGTATATTCGACACTGGATTTGATTGACTCATCACAGGTTTGTTGGAGTAAATCAATCCGAAACCGCTGTGCCCCTGTTGAAAACCTGCCTGTGCCTCGTTTCTAGCAGAACTTATTGAACTTGTTGACTTAATATCCTTGTGATAGTAGAATACATGGCATCAGAACTAAGTCAAAGTGTCAGACGTCAGATTGTTATTCTGAGCGAAGAGGAGCTTTCTCAGTGTCAAATCATAGCTTGAGCAAGCAGAGGGTTTGTAAAGGGGATATGTATAGTGATCTGAAATGCTTTGAGAAAAGTGGATTAGTTGCATCCAAAGCAGGATTAGGCAGACCAAAGGTAAGCACACCATCAGAAGATCAGTACAACAAGCTCTGCCCACTGAGAGCTAGAAAAGAAAACTTCATCACAGATACAGAATTTGCCACATAAAGAATGCATGACTCCAATCAGCAAAAGTCCTGTCAAAAGAAGGCTGTCTAGCAGTGGTCTCAGAGGATGAGTAGTGGTCAATCACTTCTCAGGAGGGGAAGCAAGGACAAACGTTTTGGGTGGGGTAAGGACATGTATCCATAAAATGTTTTTCTCTGTCAGAAAAGTGCTGGCAGAGCACTGGGGAGCGCTTCATCCCAGCCCTTCATCAAAAAAGTGTTGGAAGGAAGTGGTTTTGTTTCTATGACAACATATCACCACTCTAACTGCCATTGTATGGTAGACTAGCGTCGCCTCTCATTGTGATAATTCCTGTCTGACATATCACACAGTTCGGGATAGACAGCCACGCAGAAAAAGCTTCTCCTCCATTTTTCTTACCAGGGTGACGAGTCCCACCCATATGATTGGTTGCCTTAAAAGGAGCACAAGTGAGGACACCAGCGCCTTTCTGAAAAGTTCAGATTTTCTAGCAGAAGTGCTCAGAGTGGCTGCACAAAATAGGCGGCGCACTCTGAAAAAAACGACGCTTGGTGAAGTGATTTTTCTCTGATGCTGGCGCAGAGACAAAAACACTATATCGACACTCAGCCTTATGATATGTGTCCACAGGATCCGTCATTTCAGCACTTCCAGTTTATTGTCAATGTAAACACCTGTGCAATGCATTCCGGCAGGGTCACGATGTGTTGTGAGAGATGGGAAGTCAACATCTCAAAAAGCTCTTTGGAACATTGTCACATCATGCTGGGATAAGATAAGTTATCAGGTTTTGCAGAAACTTGTTGTGTCTAGCATGAGGACTCAGCATGCAAACTTGAAGTGTAGTGGCCTCAGACTTTTGAAACCGACTGTATAGTCTTGGGGCAGTTTTGTTTTCTTGCTTGTTTCAAGAATAATATAAGTTTAATTGAGAGTGCTTCCTCCCAGTTCCAAAATAAAGGCCAACTTGTGAAGAAAAATCAGCTCAGCTTATTAGCACACAACCATGTTTGTGCTCATTCTCAGTTTCAACAATGTGGAAAAAGGCAATAATAAAGCATTATAATATACATGAATTGCCCGTTTTTTTTTTTTTTTAGATACATAAACATACACAGCACAACATGTGTAACTTTGAATATTTAAAGCTGCTAAAATGACTAAACGATGAGTTCATTACTTGGGATAAAACTGGAACAATATGTAGACAACTGATATGCACACTAAGTTAAGTGATTTTGCTGTTGTCTGTACAGTCAGATGAAAACTTCTTTACACATTTGAAAACTGAATGCATCTTCATATATGCACATGTACACATAAATTAAAGTATTACCTATGTAATTTAAGTATTTCCAAATTTCTAGACTTCACAGTTCCGCGAGAGTAACGCCTTGGGAGGGTCATTTATTCTCCACCCGCTACTGATGCATCTGTGTCACCTAAATACCTAAATTCTAAAACAGCACAAGGACATTGCTGCTTGAAGATGGTGACAAAAGTTTAAGAACACTCCGACTGTGACAAAATTCTGGGTAATTTTCCTTAAATTTAGTTTTTCACTTACTGTGCAGATAATCAGCATAATTTCATTTCACTTCAAACCATGGCTCATTTTCTCCAGACTCATTGGAGGAAAGAATTGAGCTATTGACAATTTTCTTTCAAATGTGGATTTCTTCAGTGATTTGAAATTCTTTGTGGAGAAATAGAATTTCCCATTTCTTCCAGCTGAATGCCTCTCAACATGTAACAAGGGCAGACAATGTGGGGAGTGCAGAAATGGCCAAACACAAAAAGGGGCCCTGAGAGTTCAGCACCTGCTTTTAGAAAAGAGACTCTCAGTGCCACTCTTCCCCCTAGATCCCCCACCCAGCCTATACCCTCTATTTTGGGGCTGGCTGAGTCTGTGTGTCAAGTTGTACGGGGAAGTGATTACTGCTCCATTAGAGAAGGGGGGAGGAGGGGAGAGGGGGGTTGCTCGAGCAGGAAGCTGGGAGATGTAGCTGCTTAAATTGGCCCACATCTACTGAGAGCGAGCAGCCTGGAAATTACGCCACCGCCCCAAACCCTTTTCCCTGGAAAAAAAACAAACAAAACACACACACACACAGCCCGTACTGGTTCTCTGCATCTCTTCACTCAGAGAAAAGAGGGCTCTTCCAAAATATACCCATGAGTCACATCACTGGACATGTTTTATTCTCACACTTTTTCTCCCCTCACTATGTTGAAATTGTTCTGCAGTCCTTTTATGTAATCAACTATCATTTTTGTTAGAGCTAAACACTACAGGGCTTGTATGGTAAAACAAAAAAGAGCTTCCTGCACCTATTTATTCTAAGACACTGAGGATAGTAATTTATTCTATTAAGATTTTTTGTTAACACAGCCCATGGTGCAAGTGTTGTTGTATATTGTAAATCATATTGCACACATTAATCAGCAGACATCATGTAAATGTGGATCAGAGGGTCACTCACCTTTAGTGTTACTCCCAGAACATTGATGGCATCTTTAACCTGGTGGTGAATGTTCTTTTGCATTAGCTCCTCACACACCCACAGACCCAGACTGCACACAGCAATGCACCTGAGTGACAGAAGCAGAGCACAAACGCATGTCAACTTAAGGATTTGAATTTGAATAGTGCTAAATGTATTAAGAAAACTAGTCTACAGTTAGATTTCCTTATGCGTACATACATGTGTGTAAAAACCTAGCCATATCAAACTAAAAAAATGAATGAAGAGTAGATGTATCATAACTCTCGCTGATCATACCTTGCCCCTTCACAGTGTTCCTTCGTTGCTGTCTCTAGCAGGATGTTGACCAGATAATTCTAAATAGAAAAGACATTCTTTACTTAATGTTCATAAAAATGTGATGGCATCCACTGTAACATGTAACTTTATAGTCAAATTCAATTATCTTTAACACTGGAGTATAAGACTTTTACATAAAACTGACTGTTTGTGACATTTAATGGTGTTTAAGTCTATCAGCACCAGGTAAAATTCTCTATTTTTTCACAGTATACAGGAATTTGAAATCTGTTTCTGTGGTGAAAGTCGAGCGCTGACGCATGGTAACAATGCCTTTGTCGTCAAACAGCAATGATTGGTTTGCCAGAGCTGAAGAGGGCAACAACTGCAGCAATCAAAACAGGTTAGGATTCAGCAACTAGGACTTGTTGGAAAAATGTCTAAAAGAAAACACTTCTGATGTTTCACATAAAAAAATAAATAAATTCTGCATTTTAATAAAGGATTACAAGTCAAAAAAAGAAAGGGACTGAAGATGAGGGTTACGTCACATGCATGCATAGGCAGTGTTTTTGTTTTTACTCTCACTGCCAGAGAGGGAGACAAAAGTTCCACACTGCAGGTTGAACTCGGATGACATCTGAACATTCACATCTGAATGAGCACCCCAGTCACTTTTCAGGAAGTTGTGAGGGCAATCTTGGGAGGTCGATCAGTACCTGGTAACATTTTGTGCGTTTTGTGCGTTTGCTCTGTTGCATTACAGGTAGGTACGCAACAAGTTTACTAAGACTTACTGATGTAGGACATTAATAATAATTTAACCTTTATTGATCATCTTGGGGAAATCCCTTCTCTGCATTGACCCATCCTATTCAAAGTTAACCTTAACTATACATACTAGGAGCAGTGGGCTGCCGCGGTGCAGCGCCTGGGGCGCAGTCAGGGGTTAAGGGCCTTGCTCAAGGGCCCACAGTGGTAGTGACTGGGACAAGAGGTCGCTCTCACTTCACCACCTCAACCTCTTGCCAGTCCGGGGACTCGAACCGGCGACTCACAGGTTATAAGTTCGCTTCACAAACCACTAGGCCACCACTGCCCCCACATTCTTACATATAAGGGGCAACACGATCTAATGCATTATACGTCACTTGATGCAGTGTGAAATCTCAAGCGTATGGCAAGTATTAAGTGTAGAATGAAGCTATGAGCAATAATAACACAACAGTCACAGATGTCTGAATACTGTCACTTCAACAGTAATGTTACATATCCCATATTTGAACAGTGTTAATGTTTAAGATTAGACTAACTATATTCATACAACTGATGACTAATTCATATACAATGATACAGTAAGTAGCTTTTGCCTTTAAAAGTCATCACTGTACTCCCAGCACCACACATCTTGATTATTTACCTTGATATCCTCATTGCCTACATTGATTTCATCAGAGCTGGGCACATGCTGCAGTACAGGAATCTGGAGGTAAAGGTTGGGGAAACACACAAGGGAGCCCAGGATTGTCTGAGCCTCCATCCTCGGAGCCTAGCAGAGACGGAAAAAAAAAAAACAAGCTATCATGAGTTCCCTAAATCAATATGAAAACAACCAACTCCCAGGAAACAGGAAGGTCACTGTCCAAGGGAAAAGGATTGAAGGGATCTAGCAGAATTAATTTGATCTTTATTCATGATTCTGCTCATGTTGAACAGAGAGACGTGACACATGGTAGGCGTTGGACAACAAAATGAATGATTAAATGCGCGATGGATGCAGCTCCAAAGCAGACGGAACATGTTGCACCTGACGAGCAGCTGTGAAACTAAAAAGAGGTAATAAATCAATGCTGGAAGATATGAAGATTTCTGGCAACCAAAAGAGGAAGAAACAACACATGTAAATGTCCCTCTAAAGTGTTCTTGATACATCATGTAGTTAGAGACAGTTAGCATTAACTTAACCGTGCTTAGGTTTAAATCTGTGCACAGTGGAAACAAGTAAACATTGAGTGGTTATCGTATTAGTCTGTCAACATAATCTCGATTAATTGCTCCAAATCAGGTCACAGTCCACCGCAAGCCTGTGTGTTCACATGAAGCTATATTATCAAATAATTACAAAAGATTAAGACCATCACCTGCTTGCACTCATTTTGAGAAAAAGACCATGGTACCTAGTTACTTTAATATCATAATAGTTAGCTAAAAAAGTAACTGCAAATTTTGTTGGTTTCCAAAATTAATGAAACATGACAAAGTTCCATTAACACTTTGTATGTAATGCTCATTTGCTCATGTGTCTTTATTCAAGATGTCTCAATAATCACAGCCATTTGTTTTGTCTGTAATTAACCCTTTAAGACCTACAATAGAAAAAGTAGCCAGAGCATATCTTTACATTTTTACATGCTGTAGTGTAATTTTTTATCAAAATACATATACAATCAGACATAACTATATACAGAAAGAACCCATTTGCAGAAAGACAACATGTACATCAAAGTAAACTATAGATATATATACAGTAATCCCTCGTCTATAGCGGGGGTTAGGTTCCAGAACCCCCCGTGATAGGCGAAA
>OMNN01053759.1:0-11946 GCA_900302755.1 Chromis chromis
ATAGTACAGTGTTCTATAATAATGTAATATACATATCTTCCTTTACAAAGTAATTTTAAATGTGGTGTAGTACAAGTGCAAAGTACAGCTGGAAAGAGAATTATACATATAATAATAATCAAAGTATGAGTAAGAATTAATGACTTTCCACCATTTGTTTGGTGTTTTTTTTATTGATTCATTGAATCGGTTCAATAGACAGAAAAATATATATACAGAAAAAAGGAGTTATACATATTTATAAGTTAAAAGTTCATATTAAAATGTCTCAAATGTAACAAGCTATTTTTACAGTAATTATTAGTTTTGGCAGCCGCATGCCTACATCAGTAGAAGCCCATTGTCCGTCCTCTCCTGTTTAGTTAGAGGATTGTGGAGTGTGCTGGAGTTCAAGCAGTGAGCCGGGTCACTCAGGTCAATACCACACTGCTACAGTCTCACCTTTTAGAGTGACTGGGTTCCTTCCATCAGTAGAGAGTAGCCCTCTTTGCTCCCACATGCTTCATTTCATCAGGGTTTCTTTTATCTTGACTGGCCAGGCCCATGACCCCTGAGCACTGATAGTCCAATAAGACTGCAAGAGAGCAGCACTGGGGCCATTGTGGAGACTGAAACAGAACTTAACTGGGTTAAGTTTTTCCTCTCCCATTAAATGCAGTGTGTTTGTGTTTGCATGTGTGTGTGTTTGTGTGTGTGTCCATCGACCTGCTCGCGTGTGTCTCTTGAACCGTTTGAGGAAAAGTTCAGTTTGAGAAACTTCAAACAGAGTTTACTGGAATGGCGCACGAATAGTGACAGATTCAGCATGAAATATGTATCATCACTTAAATGCAAATTCATATTTGAAGCGTTTTGAGAAAATATACAATATGCCAAAGCTCCAGTAGAGCTAACACATCTAATTTTAAAACAGAAGAAAGAAAGGACTGGCCGTTATGCTCAGAACTGTTCAATTTCATGAGCCTGCAGAGAGTGCCATGTTTACTTTTCTTTGCATAGAAGAAGAGAAATGAATGCTCTGGGTTCCCTGTAAAGACAAACATGAAAGCAATCACCAAGGGTTCTTTAGGCCCCTTTCTCTTGTGTTGTGTGTAATGCAGCTTCTTTACTGCCTAGGTAGTCTCTGCCATCTGACTGCTGTTTGAAGTCAGCAGAAGTCGACAATATTTGCTTTTCAGCAGTTCTCGCCCACTGTGTCTCTCTGGTGCTTTTGAAAGTGTGACCAGTGTGGAGTCTCTATCAGCGCACTTCTTGGAAGAAATGGCTCAAATTGGGTGTTTGGTTTGTTGGTGGATTGACGATGAGGTGCTTGCATATGAGGGGGCCGCCGTTCATTGTTGTCACGGGGGTGAACGTGATGGACAGCTCCGGGCGGGCAGAGGAGGAGGAGGAGGAGGAGGAGGAGGTGGTGGTGGTGGGCAGCGATGGGGGGGAGTTGGAGGGCGCACCGAGCCAGACTGGGCCATTAGGGAGTGGCAGATAGCCTCGGCTCAGACCTGCTGGGGTGTGATCTCACCAAAGAATCAAGAATGGGCCAATCTCAGTCACTCCCCCCCACCCCCAACCTCCCAAAAAGAAGTGACAGAGGGTGAAGGAGAGGGAGATTAGATAGTTTGACTGAAAGAAAAGGGGAAAGGTGCAACCAGTGCCAAACCAAAAAGCAGCTTAGCTCATCATTCTAACTTTACTCTACCTTATTTTACATCTCTTATTGATAGCGCTGCAAATATATTTTGCCCTTTTTGAGGAATACAAACCCTTTTTTTTTCTTTTATAAAGTTAACCATATTAATCTTGTCTCAACCCAGAGTAGCTTTGACCTTTGCTTTGTAAAATACTGTCTTTAGTTAGCAAGCCTTCATTGCCAACTTCCAATACGCCGTGCCATGGAAACATTAATACTCATAAAGTAAGATTCCATGCTCAGCTCACATTTCAATTTATGCTTCAGCTCCTCTGCTCCTTCTCCATCCAGCTCCTTCTCTGCAGCACCTCCTTTTCCCCTTGTAACACGTAAGACTCTTGCCATTAACCCAGAGAATTAGAAGGTGCAGCTCAACCTATTTCCACTATACTGTACAGCATGCTTACCTACTTGCGCAAGCGCATCTTTGTGGATTTTGAAGCATAGAGTGCTATTTCTAATGGCATTATCCAGTGGGTGTGTGTGTGAAAGCTGCTCCTTTTCTGTGGTGGAGGTGCGTGTGGGTGGGTTAGAGGGGAGGCTGCAAGGCTGCTGAGACCCCGTCGTTATCAGCACCAGATGCAGGTTGACTCCAGACTTTGAATGGAAGGTAAAGAGAGAGAGGAGGGAAATTAATGAGAGCCATAAAACCAGCAGGATAAATAATTAGCCAACTGGTTCTGAGATCTGTCCCTTCAACAGCAGCTGCAAATACATTCTCCCCCTGCTAAAAGTTTGTTTGTCAAAACTGCAGGCTGATGCCGCAAGAGCTGCAGCTGTATGCATGTGTGCTTTTTGAAGATTCAATTGTTGGTGTTTTGCCTGCGTCCTCCCTTCTTCATTCGTCATGTGTATCTGAGTGACAGGTTTCTCTGTCCTGCCACCGATAATTGGCTGGACCAGTGCTTCCTCCAAATGTGTGCAGCGCAGACAAACACACAAAAAAAAAGACTATTCAGCTGTCATAATGTTCTTCATAAATCATCTGGATGAGAGAGTGTCATATTTGTGTCCACATTTTTGTTTAGAATAATCAGAAGAACATAATGTTGCTTGTATACTCGTGGCTGATGTTCCCCAGTTGAGCTTCTAGAAAAGGGCGCGGGCTGTAAAACACTTTGCTTTGTGCAGATACTGAACCCAACGCGTCTCGAAAACCGCATTTATGTCCGACAAGTGATGTCATTTCGCCGAACTGATTGCTACTTTGCCGTGCCCTCATCAGGATCAAAGCTAATTTTTGCTGCATTAGAGGACACTTTGTGCCAGTGTGCTGTGTGCTGATCTGGAGTGTTTACATGCGGTTCACTCCCTGAGGATTTTGTATTATTGTTGTCACAGTGTATGGAGCACAGCCACTTGTATTGTTCTAATACACCACCGGTAGATTTGAAAAGAGCTGAGCAATCACTGAAAGACTTACATTATCCTGCAGTCTTTGATCGCTATTCATGTGTCTGCGCTAAGTAATCTTCCCCTCTAATCTCATTCACAGATATAAATAAACAAGTAATGCTCTAAATGAGAGAGAGCACACGAGTGAACATCCAGAGGATTATGGTAATTTGTGGATAAATAGAGGTGTTTTAAAAATGTGACTTTTTATTAAGAAAGTTACTTCGGTTTAAAAAAAACAAACAGTTTTTCACTTCATGAACCCGGAGAAATCAGTCAGTAAATTGCATTTTGTTCATATATTCTGCACGAGTAAATGATGAAGTGAATATCTTTTAATGCTTAATAGCAGATTCAGACAACACAATTTGTTTCTCAATAAGGTTTTGCTCCATGAATGTCAAATTCCCCTGGGAATTATTTCGATGATGCAGATGAGTGTTTGCTCACTTCTGATTAATAACTTAGACTGTAAATAAAAGCACAAAACTCTAAATACCATTCAAATCAACTTGCCCATATTGCTGATTGATTTTTTTTTTTTTTGGAGTTCTCTCTTTTTTTTTCTAATCTCTTCCAACTTGACATTTGGAAAGTCAGAAATCAATTACGTCTCCTTCCCAAATGAAAGGCGGAAAAAACTAGTATATGACTTTAAAGTCAGCCTAGCTCGCCTTTGACACGGCACATTACAAAGGGAAAAGAAAATCACACTGCATACCTGATCCATAAAAAAAGCCTTTGAAATGGATTGCTGGGTGGGATCCAGTCTGGCACAAGTCATGGCATTGATGGCACAGCCCCTGGGCGCAGGGATACTTGGCCTGGACAAGACGGTTGCTGGGCCCGTATCAGTGGGCACTGGCCCATCCTCTGGGAGCTCCTAAGCCATGCCGTCTGAAGAAGAACTGATGGGGTTGGCAGCACATATGGGCATGCTACGGGTTTTATTTCAGTCAAAAACAGCCCCGATGTTATCGCCTTCAGTCACCAGCGCAGCAGCATCACCGAGGCTGACCGAGATGATTGGGGCTTCACAGGGAAGAAAAAAAAATCCTGCTGCAAATTAACTTCAAAACTTTTTCCTTTTGTTCCATCTGCGCTGCCTTAAAAAATCATATATACATCCCAGGTGCTCAGATCTAATTGTGCAACCACCATTTCTATCTACCATGTTGTGTTCAGGTGACAATTTGTTCCAGCTAATTGGAAATTTTGCACTGGCTCTCCTTGCAAAATACATCAGCCTATCATGAATGACACTGATGTGATAAGCGCGGATGCCGCTAGCCGCCACTGTTATTTCAAGCCAGCAAGGCTCGAGCATAAAAGTTGACAGCTGCAACAGTTTTCAGAAATAGTTAGTTGATAACCATCCACGGGGTAATGAAACTTCCACCTTTGATGAGAAGTTGAAAAGAGAGTGTTTCACTGTTGGCTTGGCAGAACATTAGACATGGCTGCAGGCAGGCAGGGGCCGGCGAGGGATCGTGCTGTTTTAATAGGGCTCATCCAGAGGTGACGAGAGCACTGCATGCACTGAACTGGAGGTGTGAGCTGGGGCTGCCAGTACATATCTTTTGTCTTTCATTATCTTTATTTCCTTATTATTTTAAATGGCCGGTGTGTGTGTGTTTTTTTTTCTTCACTAGAAGCTTTTTTGATATCCATTTAGATTGGGGCTTCATTAAAAAACCTCAGACAATGGAGTGACTTCTAATTAAGAAGCGCCGCATCTGGCCCCTGGCACCCTATCCCGTTGTTCCATCTATTTTGCTGGGGAGAATTCATTTGTTTCTTAATTAAGAAAAACACCAATAGCGTGAAAAATCTGCTTATGGTACCTGAATCCTAATTAGTTAAATAGTGAGGGGAAGGGGAAAACACATTCCAGTAGCCCTAGAAATGAACTCAGAGCTGATAAAAATGAACTAACTAGCCTTGCATAAATCGAAGCTGGGGAGAAAGTGTACCATCATTATGGCTAAGACAATATGCAAACTATCTTCAAAGAAATCAAATTGCCGGAATGTTTTCATTTGCATGTATTAACCATTAACATAATGAGGAGAAGTGACATTGGACCCGGATTGTGTGTCTGTTCGGATTGATAACTCTGCTGCATCTGCAAATAGTCTCCTCTGCAAAATTATGCTAGCAGTCAAATCAGTGTTGAACTGTGGAGGGAGAGGGAGAGCGGTAGAGAGAGGGAGAGGAAGACAGAGAGAGAGAGGGGGCAGAGACAGAGAAAGAGCGAGAGGGGGGAGACAAGAGGAGGCTTTTGCTTTCTTTTTCCGTTTTATCAGGGAGCTCTGTGCAAACCTGCTGCAGTGTTGAATCGGAGCCATCATCCTCTGACAGCTATCCTTAAACAGGAAGGTGCCGCGAGTCATTGTCTCTAAGGCTCTGCGGAAAGCTGCTGTGTGTGTGTGTTTTTCGTGTGTGTGTGTGTGTGTGTGTGTGTGTGTGTGTGTTTGGGGGTAGAGAAACACAGGGGGATGTGCCCATGTGGTTGCTAGCTGGAGACAGACCTCGAGTGGGCACACTTCACACTTCTCGCCCTCCTTCCCCCCCCTCCTCCCTTGTACATATCGGACACATGCACGCACACGCCTGCACACAGACTCATGCATACATGTGTCACCCCCAACACTTCCAAAACACACACACACACACACACACACACACACATCTGAGTGCTTCCAGGATACCAAAGGCTCACTTATCTGTTCCGTAAAGACTCACCATGGCCCACATTGGCGAGTTGGCGGGCAACCAGCCAAATCCACTGTGTGTTCTCTACTGCAGGCATCATGCAAAACACTGAACTGTCTTCAATATTCAAAATAATTTTTCCAACATGCTATTTCCCAGGATCAGCCTCTTAGGTCAAATTATTCAATTAAGTGTCTGTTTATTACTGATACCAAAGCTGGGTGGCGGTTCCTACTTATCACCTTTTTTGCAGATTGGTGTTCTCGCAGAATACCACCATAAAGATTGCCTTGGCTGTAATTAAAATGGCACAGAGACAAATTTGGCGCAGGGCTAAGACACGGGGAAATGAAGGAGGTAGGGGGAAATTGCAGAGGCTACGTTCTGTCATCCAGCGGAAAAAAAGTTAAGGCTGTAAAGTGGCAAAAATTATTGTCTGGGTGCTACTGTACACCACAAAGAGGCAGGTACGAGGTAGAAAAAAAAAAAAAAAAAAGCAGCCTTGAGGTGGCGTCGTTGCCACCGCGGTGCTTTTTTTTTTTGTGTGTGTGTGCAGAAAATGGTCAGGAAACTAGGCTGTGCTTTGTGGGACTGAGTGAAGCAAGTAAACAGGAGTCAGTGATGGTTTGTGTGGCAGAGCGGATGCTGTTTCGACGTCCTAAACGCCAGCCGGGCTCGCATCCATCCGCAGGCCTGTGTGTTTGATGAGCTATTGGCAGGCTATGGGGACACGTGTTCCCATGCCTCGTGGCAAACATACCTTTCACCGTCTTTGACTCCACAAGCCTGTGTGACTTCTCAGGGAAAAAAAATATGAAAGAAATCAAAGCGCCAATAAGCTGAGGGTGTTAAGCCAGAGAGGGGGGGGGTAGAAAAAAAAAGAAAAGAAAGACCTGAGCGACTTTGGATTTTGACAGAATCTTCATGTGCTCCCTGACAAAAATTTGCATTGTTATCACAGATAACCGCCGATGTTTTTACTTGGTTGTACATTTTTGTGAAATATGTAAAATGTAAACCGAGCCTCTAACGATTCCCTTAATGACGCGGATCTTGCTTTTCTCCCCCGAATCGCGTCTTAGCGGGCTTCTCAGTGCGGGATGTCTGATATCTGAATATTAAAAGGGAGTTTCAAGCTCATCTGCAAATGTGATTTGCACATATCACACTTCTGCAGTCGTCAAGCTGCTTCATCGCCAAGCTTCTGAGCAAAGAAGGCTGGGGAGGGGAGGGAGAGAAAAAAGAAAAAGAAAGATGCACATATGGGTTGCTATTGATGTATTCCATTTCTGACCTAATTTAAATCCCTGCCAACAAACTCATATGCATACTGTACATTTGCTAAATTACAGAGTGTAAACCTTGCCTTCTCACAGAGACAGGTGTAAACATCAATGTTGTCATAATGCACCACCAGTAAATATGATAATCGCGCCATGCTGCAATAGAGCACAAAATAATTTGGACATCATTTTGATGCCTGAGGGGCCCAGGGGAATGCCCTCCAGAACGAAGGTGGCCCATTGACATGCTATACACGCCAAGATATAATTATGGCTGTCTGTCTTTGTTCCTCCCAAGCTCCCTCTCAGAGCACTAGTAATTTGCTTGTGATATTTTGGTATTCTTTACGATTGAGTTATTCTCTGTGGACTTGAGTATTACATGGGTGTAAATGAAGATGCAGAGAAGCCGCTCCGCTGCCAAAATCCCAAAGTTCACAAACTGTAATATCGCATAGCGGCAAAGTTGATGCTGATAGGGCCGAGTTATTTTGTGACGCCTGATTTGAAATTTTATTTGGGATCCTGACACATGACGGCTCCTGTTCCTTTCGATTTCGGGTGCCTGCTCTAAGTGTCATCTCTGGCTATCTGTGTGGGACTTTGCTGATAATAAGGGGCAATGCCAGAATATCTTTAGGGTATGCAGTGTGTCGAGCTGCGGTTTGTTGTCATGATAATCCCCTCATTTGTAATGTCGGGATCAGCAGGTTACGGCTCTCCACTTGCCTGCCATGTCAAGACTTGGGACTGGCGAGGTGGATTGTCATTTCTGAAGCAATATTTTGACAGTGCCTTCACTTTACTCGTATGCTGCGGCTCAAAGGTCAGAGCTGTGCCACTTCCATTTACTGTGTGTGAACACTCAATCCCTGAGGAGTGGAGCTCTCTACATCTCCCCCCTGCCTCAGCCTCTCTCTCTCCCTTCCCCGACTCACACTAGTCGTTCTTTCTGCCTCTCACCATTTAACTCACTTGTTTTAGGAGCTAGATGTCAAGGCTAGTCCCACACAGAGCTTTATGGTGGGTCTAAAGCTCCCAAATTGAAGGGCAATTACGACTTATAAACCTTCATAATAAGAGCGAATGGAAAAAGGCAGCTCTGTTCAGTGTAGCTCACTATGATGCCCGATTTCCCCTCCTGCCATCATTCCAATTAGTGTATCTTAAAGACAGCCTCCTCTCCCCTCCGTCACCGCGGTTCTCATATCGCACACACTGCTAGGTATTTTTTTTAAAAACATAGCCCGGTGTGATTGTTGCAACTGCACAATGTCTCAATGGTGTAGCTGTCATCCATTTTCCTGTGTGCTCGGTGCCACTCCTCAGACACCGAGGCAGGTTATGTCAACCAAATAAGGCCCTTGTCAGTAATACAAAAAGACATTGTTGCTGGTCCATTGTTACCTGCTCTGCCAGCTATCATATAGAAAGTGATGGAGTGACGGTGTTTTGGAGCGCGGTGCAGCTCCGGAGCCCCCAGGGGTATTATGGGTGTAAATCTCCCTCACACAGTTCTGCTCCAGGCCAGAGAGAGCATCATCATTAGCTGGAGCAGATGGAGGGGCTTCAGCACTGTTTTGCTCTATCTTCTGTTGGACTATACTGCTGGAATCCCGGTTTGATACAATGCGAGTGGATGGGAGCAACAGCACCGAGCCCAGACAATGAATGATGAAATCCACATGAAATCAGATGAAAGCTACAGTACACACATACCCCAGGAGACTGATTCATCATTTATTTGTGAAGTGATGATAGTGGAGGTTTGGTTAACTACTGGGCCTGTTCATATGTTTGTGTTCTTTTTATTGTGGTGGCAGAGGAGAATCGTGGAAGTTGGGTTTGACTGATAATGTCTTTGAAGGCTGATAGTGGTAGTAGCGATACAGATCAACGGAAAATAAAGTATTATGTACTATTTGGGGCATTAAACATTTTATTGTAATACTCACACCAGAGGATTTGCCACCTTTATTACTTTATAGCAAACAAAAAGGTAATGTCAGGAGGTCATGTTGAGTTCTGGGAACTTGTGATGGGCATTTTTCACTATTTTCTGTTATTTTATAGTTAAAAAAAATTAAGGACGGTGCCCCGATAGCCTAATGGTTATGTCCCGTGACCCAAGTGCAGAGGCATAGCGGCTGTCCCGGGTTCGATTCCGACCTCGGGCGTTTACCGCATGTCCTTCCCCACTCTCTCCCGTTTCCGACTCTATCCAGTGTCCTATCTAATAAATAAATCTTTAAAAATAAATAAATTAAGGACTACTTTTTTTTTGTTGCAACAATAAATGACACATTTGAATTAATATTCATGATATCATTGCTAAATTATTTTCCATATGTCTAAAATATTTAATTATAGCCAGTCTGTGCATCAGTTTTTAATATTCCTCTTCAATTTTTGTAATCTATTTTAAATATAGGAGTAAACATACATAAAGACGCATATAGTAAGTTCCCCCCCGGAGTGTGAGAAACTCAAGGAAAACAATTAAAACAAAAAATTAAAATTTCAAGTTTTCAGAGCTTTTTTTTTCACTTGATTGGAGCACATTGCAAATATTTGATGCTTCATAAGAATCCAATATCAGCCTGATACTGTATAACAGTTAAAGCCTGATTCCAAGCAGCTAATCAGTGCAATCATTTATCAATGAGGAGTATTTATCTCCAGCAGCCACTAGCTCCTCATTGATGCAGCACTATTTCACAGTGTGCTAGAGGCCCGCTATCCAGGGAGCACGGAGCGTGTGTGTGTGTGTGTGTGTGTGTGTGTGCTGTCTGAAGCACTGGCAGAATCCTAATCTTCCAGCAAGAAGCTTCACTTGGCCAGATCAAGAATTAGGAGGGAGGCAGAGTGGGGGAGGAAAGGGGGGAGGCGGAGGAGGAGGAGGGGGAGAAAAAGCCCATCTCGGTCTGTGTTTTAAAGGACAGTGCTTTGAATGTCATTTGACAATTTCCTTTTAATTAGAACTAATTTACAGAAAGATGCCCACCAGCTAATCTTTACAGGATAATTAACTTCTATTTTCTTTACTTTTAATTAAAAAGTGGAAAAGATTTAGCTGATCCATAAAGAATTGTTCTTTTGAAATGTTCATCAGACTTCACACTTCTTTTGGCATTGGTAATATTTAGATCCTATCTGCTGCTCACAGTCTCCACTGAGTTATTGCAATGATTTTCTCCCCCTTATCCGAGGTATTAAGAAGTGGAACTATCAATAGTAGAAATAGGAACCAGAGGCAAATTAGAATTGAATTAATGAAGAATTTATTGCAAAAGGAACCCCCCATCCTTCATAATACTGGAATGAAATTGACATCTTAGATATATCCATTTCATAGAAATTCCTTGATGGGAAAATATTGTTTTATCTACATTATTTGATACTGTAATCATCTTTCTTTTTCTGAAGGCGCCCCATTAAATTCTTTGAAATGATGCTGGACTAAAAGCTAATTGTTGCAGAGGCAGTTTTAGCATTTACAATATGGCTATTTCAGCCCCCACAGGCTTGCAGGCCACTGAATGTGATGAATATGAAGCTTTTCAGGTTAAACACCAGCATCTTATTGAGTACTTAAGACACAGTCAAGTGCCTGGTGCCTCTACAGAGTGAAAACTCCCTCAGACTCATCAGAGCTGCAGAGAAAAGTCTTTTCTTGCCACTGTTAGCACTTAGCACCTTCCAACAGACTTTACTTAGTGGAGATAAAGTGAGCCAATATGAGGTGAGCGTGCTGTAGACAGAGCCTCCACTCGTCTGCAGACGAGCCAATGGCTGAAGATGGATGCCCCCACTTAACCATGATAGCTCCCTGGAGGAGCCTCACTCAATGGCTTCATTAAAAGTGAACGTTCTAGTGAAAAGCTCGCTTATAAACCAGTAATTAAGACCACACATATTTTACCTGCTTTGTTTCAGCTGTCACATCCAGTGTACAGGCACATGGTTAACTTTTATTTCCTTATAAGTAACAGAATGACACTAATAAATCATTCAGCCAGAGCAGAAGCAAGTGTGTAACAGGAAGGACTTAAATGCAGCACACTGGCCATTTTAACAGCATTTTAATCCCTTCGTTGCACCTACAGAGCAAGTTACCCTGCAAAGGCGGCATTAGCTAAGCCCATATTACTTGGAGGACAAGCCTTGTGACTTTTATGGACCAAACATTGTACCAGTGTCCACTTGGACGTGTATGTGTCTCTGTAAACTCTAGAGAGGCAAGTAAAGTCAGTAGAGTGAAGCAGGACCCAGCTAACTCCACAGAGAAACTGGCTGGCATCTGCTGAAGCCCTCGGGCACGCTCAGAGGTGCCTCCAGCATTTTAATGGCATAGTCAAATGCCAGCATGTTTTCATGCCATTCCAATTCAAATTCATTGGATAAAGAAGTAAGAGCGTGTTATTCCCCTTCAACAGTCCAGACAGAAACACTGGGCGCAACAACACAGAACTTAGCAACTCCGCAAACATGCTGGGATCCAACGTTGTGTCTGATTGGAATAAGATACTCGACTAGAATTATGTTAACAGTATTTGAGAAATGTGAACAAAAAAATAAATCCTTCTCATATAGAAATTTTTTTTTTTTTCCTTGCATGTGGGTGACACTTTCACAAGCTGTCATGAGGAATCCACGATGCTTTCCCAGCCAACGGGTGTGTCTCAGCCCGGCTGCACAAAGCCTGAATGTACAGTAATGTAAACTTAGTGCGCCATCTAAATGCATGATGTCACCAGATCACATTTAGATGCCTTGTCATCTTCAGCGCTGCGACCTCACAGAAGGATGTGCTCTCGTGTGTGGGGCTGTTTTACAAGGATGTGAATACATTTATTCACCCTCCCAGCC
>OMNN01053764.1:0-10906 GCA_900302755.1 Chromis chromis
TACAAAAAAAATTCTGATCTTTCATGTTTTTATGGTTGTTCTCAATAAAGACATGAAAGATCAGAATTTTTTTTGTGTTACTATTTTAGGCACATTATATTTGTCAATATCCTTGACTTAGATGAAGATCAGATCACATTTTATGACAAATTAATGCAGAAAACCATGAAATTCCAAAGGGTTCACATACTTTTTCTTGCAATTGTATATAGCTAAAAGCTCATTTCCACCATCAGTTCCTGTGTGAAGGCCACCATTCTTTCAATCATACACACTTTCATTGAAAAAAAGCAGTTTGCTTACGGGCTTTACTCACAGATTCCTCTCTGACTGCAAGACTAAAGAAAACCTGTGTGTTTCCAATGTCAGCTACAGTAATCTCTGTGTGGTATAGGTTTCTACCGCAGCCTGCTCAGAAAATCTGACACTATGAACTCTCAAAAGTGTGTATGAGAGTGTGTTTTTGTTCAGAGGCTGTTGTAAAGTAAACTCATTCATTATTTACAATAAACTACATATATTGTAGGTGTTTCGCATGAATGGTTTTTTGGTCAGAAAAGATTCAACTGGTGACATTTAGCTTTTGTTCCACTTGCTTATGGGAAAGAGGATTTCTTTCATTTTTTATGCAGGGGTCAGTTTAGAGAACTAAAAAATGCACTTTAGAAGGAGGAAGCAAAGGCTCGCCTCAGTTACCTGCTATGCTGCTGTGACCTTCAGCTATAAAGGCAGATCCCTGCTATTTTGCAAGTCGATTATTTTTTGCCCTTTGTCAAAAGCGAGCTTTTTCTAATTCAGTGTTTTAATAAATAATTTTACATTTACTTCAGTTTCTTTTGTTCTCACAGGAGTAGTTGTCAGTCATTCAGGAGAAAACATCGACATGCATCTAGTGACAGGAATAAGACACGTTAGTGCCACGTTCATTTCCCCAGGAGAAGTTACAGAAAATGACACGGTGGTCACATTCACTGTTTAACTCCTTTTTTCTGTTTTACATATAAATACTGAGGGTGTGTAAGAGTAGTATGTTGCCTTACCACATAGTAGCATGCTGTGTGTGTACTTGAAGAGAAGCGATCCTCAAGGCTATAAAAAAATCACTGAACCCTACTCTTTGCACTCATGTGCAAAGCATGGCAATTCCTCAGTCCACTGCACAAGCTTCCCACATTTTCCTTTTCCCTTTGGGCAGTGTGTTCTTACATATACAGAAAAATGAGTACCCATATGGTCCTTCAGAAGATAGTACAACCTTAATAATGAGAGCTCTCATTAGGCAGTGGAACCTCTGACTTTCATCTACTATTATAACATGGTAGCAGAATTTGTGCTCGGCAAGGCTGAACTAAGCTAGTGAACCACACCATGTCCAATCTCCGCATTAATGCAAGCTGATATGTTACCTAGCGAGCTACACCAGTCATTTCAGCATTTTCATAAGATGAAAGCTACAGTAAAACTCAAGTGTTCTGAATTTGCAATGAAGTCGTGAGTAAATGCCTCCAAATTCCTCTCTGCAGCAGATTCAGCCAAACCAAAATCACAAACGAACAGATATTTAGACTGTGTGTGTGTGAGCATTTTGATCATTTTGTATCTGTGTAAGTGTGGTCATGCCAGGCCTTATGTAATGTAAACACAATGTCAGGCCTTTCTGTATCACACTCTGTCTTATAATTTAATTTACCTCTTCAAAGTGCAATGCTGCCCATGTCCCCACCTTCAACCTGTTGTATTGCTGCTAATCTCTATTTTCTACTAATAAAATTCACAAAACAAAAAGAAAAACTTGCATACCCTTCCAATCTTCTTACACAGGACTGAAAACAAATTAGAGAACATACCCATTAAATTCTGTCATTAACAACATTGGGGCAGTGGTGACCAGTGGTTTGTGAATTGAACTTGTAACCGGTGGGTCGCCGGTTCGAGCCCCCGGACTGGCAAGAGTTTGAGGTGGGAAAGTAAGAGTGACTGCTTGTCCCAGTCAAGCCTTGAGTCCTTGAGCTTGACCCCTGACTGCTCCCCGGGCACTGCACCGCAGCAGCCCACTGCTCCTAGTATGTATAGTTAAGGTTAACTTTGAATAGGATGGGTCAAATGCAGAGAAGGAATTTCCCCAAGGGGATCAATAAAGATTAGATTATTATTATTATACACAAAACATATCCGTTTTAAATAATTAACATAAGGACATAAGAAATAAGGAAAAAACTGGACCAAGATTCAGCCCAACATGGGACCATTGCAGACAAAACCACTACATAAACAGCAGGAATCACAAGTGACAATTGTGTAGCCTTAATCACAGTGTAAATGGTAAATGCCAAACAAACCTAATATACCCCTAGACAAAATGAGTCACAGGTGACAAAATTACAATCACGGTGGGTGTAGTACTCTGCAAAGTGGGAAATTGATTTTTCTGAAAGCTTAACTATAGTTCAACCTGGTGCATTGATACCTACACATCAGTCAGTCTGTTGGAATTAAATCCAAATGAAACAGATACAATTACAATTTCATGGTAAAAAGTTGTCAGTTCCCAGCGTATGTAAACCAACTCTGCTATCATATAATCATCTTAAGTTGCCTTGTGACTCAAATAGTTTGTCCTAAATATGGAAATTGTTCCCCTCTCTCCCGTCAGTGTATGAAATACCCTATTACAATCATGCAGTGGGCGGTATCCAAATTCCACCAAAAAAAAGTCTTCTGCACATTTCCAGTTTTGCAGACCCACAGCGCACCTGCAAAGCTCAGCATCAGAACCGACTCATTACCCACAGTTATTTCTTAATCAACTGTGAGCTGACCCAGGCTGACACCTTAATGTAAGGCTGGCAACCTGACCAGTGGATTAATCAAATATGCTTCAGGGTTGCTAAATACATGTTGATATGTAAATAAATGAATAAAAATGCAGTGATGTGTGCAAATTGTACATGTCGTAAGTGTTTTCAGTACAATTTCAATTGTGTTTTTTCCTCAACTCAGTGGCACACACATACACCTCTTAAAATGTTACACACAATTTGCTTTTTGACACAAGTGAGCTGGACTGAAGGATGCACAGTTTATTCACTGAGGTCATTGAATCCATGAACTCCATATTAAAGTGTTTTGTTTCCTGATTTAAGGACGGTTTAAAAACTTTTTTACTATTGCACTCCGGTGATTTTTTTCCAAATATGTAGCTGAGTAGTGCAGTATACTTTGCAGAATTACGGCTGTTGGTATCCATGCAGGCAGCTCTATGTTTGCTGTTAATGACATTTTCTGTGTTGTTACTGGTGGTGTGCCGATTGATACTGAAATATTCATACTTCCAATCCCAAGGTTTTTGTTCTATCAATCGATTCTTACATGAGAAGATCAATATTTAAGCTTAGGAATTTGAGGTAAATATGTATTTTATTGTCAACGGGGAACACGGCAGTAAATACACTACCAGTGGGATCTAGAAGATAGTGCCCGGTTGATAGGAACTACTTCTTCTTCCGCCTGTCGTAGTCATATGCCAAGTATAAATGTGTGAGCCACTTAAGTGTGAAGAAGAGAAGAAAGGTGTTGTCAGTGCAAGACAGAATTCTATCGATGAATCGTTTGGCAGTGGGAGGCAACATCCAGGTACAGAGAGAGGGTGTAGCTATGGTGACATTTATCACTGAATGTGGGGAGGTGATTTGCATCAGTTTGTGTTTTAATGCTCAAATAATGGGATATTCTTAGAACTACAGAATGCAGTTTTATTCAAATCAACATGTTAGTGAAATAGATAGATTATAGCATGATTTAAGTAATGCCATACCAACATCAGGGCTGCAAATTATGAGTTCAGTTTGGAGTGAGATTTATGTCCCTGGGATCACCTCACATCAATTCAATAAAGTATTTCTCAATTGTATTATTATTTTCAAAACCCTTGATGCTGAAACGGCTGCTGTACTGAGAATGTTTCAATAACATTCACATACCCTTTTAAACCAGAAGTGCACTTGGGCAGTAGTCCTTTGCCAAGGCTGATGTCCTATCTCTCAGTTTTAAAGAAAGAGATATGGATCTGGAATTAAATTGAATGGATTCTTCTTTTGCCCATGCTTCACCTCTTCACCAGGCTTTATGAAATTCTACTTGTAAGTTTCTGCGTAACCCGGCTTGCTGACAAACAATGAAACAAAAGACAATGAAAACGTAGCTCTGCTTTGAGAAATGATGTACTCCGTAAACAACAATCCTCACTACCATTACTAAATGTAGGTCAATGAGCACCCAATGTTCACTGACCCTGTGTCAATTATTTTGACTGACAACTAACAGATTATTCACTCATTTATGTACATCTTAAGACATTTAATTATGTATTTCTCTGTCATTTTTTATTGCAATTTTAAAAACATAGCATTCTATATTGAACAGCAGGCCTACATTGTCTTGGAAAGTGGCCACTGTATTTTGAGAGACTGCATACAGAGCTGAACTATAAAGATTTAGCATAGACTGCAGTGCAGCTCCATGTGTCAGTTTGTCAAGTGTATTTGTAGTGTTTATAGATGATTCTTCAAGAGCAGCAACACACACAAGATGCTTGGGAAGTGAAACATGTGTAGCCTACTGTCACTGTTACTTTCCTTTTCTGAACATCTTGGGTTTTTGTACGCACCAAGTATCAGTATAAGTGTTTGTATCAGTGGTACCAGCCTGGGTTTTACATGGTAGATGGTACATGGCTGAAAGGAATTGAGCATCACTAGTTGCTCTTTCCCTTTCTGCATTTAAGTATGAAAATACATTTTACAAATATAGAGAAATATCAAAGACACACTTTCATATTACATGAATGGGGCATTACTGGAAAAATGTAGTGAACTACTGCTCCAGGACCACTCCCACTGTGCAGGTGCATGATCAAATAGAAAGAGTTACTACTGTAATTACAATGCCCCTCAATGGTTTTTCTACCTGCAAACATTATTGCATTCATTTATAACAGAAAGCTTGAACAATACATATGTTTTCAGTTTCCCACATCTGTTATACAGCAGTAGCCCATATATAAACACTATGCATTAAGACCATGCATACACCCACAGCACTCAATACAACAGACATGCAGTACTTGTGTAGGTAACTGATTGATTGTAGTTATGTACATTGATTGAACAAAGGAAATGCATGTATGGAAGAGGGGACATAGCATTTGCTGAAGCATGTCCTCTGAAACGTGATCGTCCCAGAGGTTCAGCTGGAGAAAGTAAAGCAGCAGTACAGCAGTTGGTCAGAGTCTCCTACAACTGTGCATGCTCTCTATGTTAAGGCAAAGGATGCCAGAATTACCATTTTGGCACATGTGAAATTTGAGGAATGTGTTCAGTTTGTGATGACAAACCGGAACAATCGCGGTGGCAAAGCAGATAGTTCCATATAATAAGTCCAGTGCAGTCGTTGCATATACCATGACTTACTGGAACTGGCTGTGACATGACCGTGACTTGTCAACTTGTCTGTACACTTGAAATATGATACAATTGCTGTCATCACTACTGAAAGCATGGGTCAGATATGACCATCAAACAGACCAGTGAGGGAATAACTCCCCCTAGATGATTTTATAAATGGGTTTTACGGATCCTATCCTCTGTGAATTCATTTTTTTCTGATCACATAGAGATGAAGATGGCTTTTTGCATGAGCAGTGCTCTTTATCATAGCTTGTTTATGCACATCATAGTGAAAGGGCTTTTTTTGTGAAAAAGACAAAAATGTTTTACTTGTACTTGAAGCCTTCAAAGCTCAGAAACAACATAATTATACTGAATAGACTTCAGTGTGCAAAGATAAATCCAAGTAAAAACTATGATATTGATTTTAATGAAAATATTACATCAGTTTTAGTGATGAAAGAAGGTGCACACAGCACAGATGATGGTTTAGATGGAGTTTGAAAAAGGTAAATCCAGGCAAAAGTTGGAACTGCTAGATATCAGATGGAGAAGCAGAAGAAAACAGCACAATGAGAGACTTTGTGAACAAAGACATTAGTAACTTAATTCACTCAAGCACCCTTCAGTACATTTCCTCATTAGATTGTAACAGTTCGGTCTACATTTTCCTCTCATTGAGCCGAGATCTCTGATGTTTGCTCAAGGAAAAAAAGAACAAATAGCAGCCCGCTGTCTGCAGTCTCTTCAATTCCACACCTTCAAATATGAAACATGGAAAAAAACAAGAAATACAATATTTTGTGGCTTTTATGCAAATTTGACATTTCCCCTGCCAGTTCCAGAGAGCCAGGTTTTCTGTTGACCACAGATACCTCCCTGTGTTACTGCTGAGGTAGCAGCAGCCTCTGTTGCATTGAGTCTTCATTATTTGTTATCAGCACATTAATACCTGTCAAATAGAAATTACACACATGCAAGTCTAAGTTGAACTGCTTGGGTAGTAAATCTGAATGGGGAGGACTGTATATTGCACATATGTAAGTGTACACACATATCTTTAAACTGCACCTTTGGGATTTCATTGCTGTGCATAGGTAATATTTTATTTCACTCAATTTTATTAAAAGCAAAAGGACAATGTAAAGAGATACACCTACAATATAAAATAGTAGTTCCACTATGTCCTAATATCATAACATGTTCTGATTTGATGTCAGAGCATTAGCAAAATGGAAATATCTGCCTATTAATCACATTAATTCCTGATTATTTGTATCCAAAGAAGGACTGCAGTGTTCAGCTAACTGACAATTTACAATATCTTTGCCAGAAGCTTTTTTAAATCACATTTGCAAGAATTTCAAAAAAACTGAAAGATAATCACCACAGCTTATATTCCATCCTGTCCACTTATTTTCCAGCACTTTATCACTGAGACACATCACATAACAACACTGCAGTAACTTCAGGCGTTCACAATCAGCAGATCATCACTAAATCATAATTACAGCTGCATGTGTGACTGTTACATTAACAAGTGTGATTAAATTAGTGCATTATTTGGTGATCCAGTAAATATACAAAACTGCCTGTAGCAGTGCATACATTTTAAAGATGATCAAAGAAAGAAACATAATAAAGCCTAGGGTTTATTTGAGGAAAATCTTCATGTTGATTCATTTGTCCCTAGGCTTGGGTGGTATCGTAGTGATATGACATATCCAGGGATTTGGAAATCTTGAAGCTATGATCTTCAGCACTGCCAAAAACATATGCTCTTTTTTCCTGTTTAATTGACTCAGAAACACTCTGTGAACATGATGCATTATAGTGCATAGCACCCACCACTAGAGACTAGTAATGGTACAGGCAACTGGGGAAACAGGCAAGCAGTCAAACTGAGAAAATGTGTGGCTTCTATTAGAGATACAGGAATACCTGTTTGGGAACATTTGCTCCAAGAAAAAATTGGCCAAAGCGGATAACACACCAAACTGATATTGCCCAGGGTGGTACCTCTGCATGTGTGCTTCAAGTGCAGCCTCTGAAGGCATATTCAGCACAGCAGGGAACATGGTCACCCCACAGCACTCCCTGCTAAAACCGCAAATATTCTCAACTTTATAGTGAAAAACCTGGATGATTAGGTCCCTCACACCTGAATGTGCTAAATCGAAGCATGATCCATTACTTCCTGGCGAGTTTAAACTTGTAGGTTAAGAATTTAATTTGGCTAAAATACTCAAATATATGTTTTTATCTTATCCAGCCAAGTCTGCCACAAACTACCTTTAACTGAATGTGATATGTATATTATTGTCTGTGTTTGTTCTGTTAGTCTGTTGTTATTTCATGCATTCAGTGTTAATTGTCTGTGAACAAACTTACCAAAATAAAAGCCATGTGAAACAGAAGTTTCAAGAAAAATGGAAAATATAATTAAATTTCTGAATTACAGAGAACTTAATCCACAAGAGAATTATTTGGAGGGTTGGTGTTGTGGTGAGGATGTTAACAGTATTTGTCTTGACTTGGTGTTAACACTGTGGGATACTGCAATGATATATACGTGTGACAATTTCCAAATAATTAGTTTTTGAACATTGTATGTTGTATAACCTGTTCACTTAATATTTTTTTCCAGAGCTTGCAACCAGATGGAGGTTGTTCAGATGGTTTTGAAAGTTGCCACAAAAGTTAACGAAGTGAACCTTAAAATGAGTCTCTTGTACTACTCTTTCCAAAGTCAAGAATAAGCTTTATGATTAACTTAATCATTTCTATGTTAATTCCATCTTTATAATAGAAACAGACTCCTTCTGAACATCAACAAATCAGTCTAACCTAGACTACAATCAGAACTCAAAAGTCAGCGAAGGTGTGAAAATCCCATTAGGAAAACAATACAACAGAAAAATTAAGAAACCCTGGGTAGGCAGAATATTAGAAGCATGACATTTTAAAGAAATTACAGCAGCGTGTACTCAGCATGTAATAATCAGCGAGTTAGAAACTTTATTCATAACTATTAATTAAATGTTTTAATTTGTACTTGTGCACAAAGAGAATGTTCTATAAAAAACACACGCAGGCTATCTGATGGCCATGAAATTTTGTGGAAACATTACAGCTCTCAGGAGATATATACATTTGATTTTAAAGACCTCTTTATCGGTTTAATGAACATTGTAGCCTCCAGGGGAAGCTAGGGAGACTTCAGGTCTTGAAAAATTACAGTTTGATTATTAGTGTGGTCGTTGACAGTGAGGAGCTGCAGTTTTTTAGACTGAGAGAAAAGTGTTCTCAGTCCCCACAGCTTTTACTTTTACAACAAAAAAAGTGTGTTATAAAAGGATTTCACTTTTTCGTCTTATAATTTAATTTCTCCCTTAACTCTCTAAACACTGTGCACACATTTGGTGCATTATCATGTTTAGATACTTCTGCTTTCCCTCACAGAATCAAATAATCTGATGTAGTATTTTCAGTCTGTTATTGTCTGAGCGATGACTTTCATTTTCTGTGTTTTTCTCACAGCTTTCTGCCAACACAAGACTATCAGCTCACACAGGTGTATGCTGTTTGGCTAATTAGTCTTCTCTTCTGGAAATTGTAGGTTTGTGCAAAGTGGGTTTCCTGGCTGATGCTGTAGTTCAGCTGTTCTCTGCTTCTAGAAGGTAAAAGTTGGAGTTCAAACCACGGTTTAGCTGCAATACACGTGGGTTGGCAAAGATCATGCTAATGCTACCCTTTACTGAGTACTGGCCTCACATTTCAAATTGATTTATACTTTTCAGATGTATCTAAGGGGTTTTGCATGGGTTAATGTTGCTCGCTTGTCCAATCCTTCTACAACTTGTGTACAAATTGATATGCACGGGACACAAAACACTGGTATTTTAGGAATAATGCCACACATTTCTCATACCTTATCCTGATGTTAAAAACATTTTGGTCTCTGTTCATTAGAAAGTGAACCACATAAAAGGAAATTACAAAGAACAACGCAACACTGTAATGTTTTGTTTGTTGTGAAATCTGCGGGTCAAGCAACAATGCCATTTTTGAATCTATTACTGATTGTTGTTGGAGTACATGCAGTGGTAGCAGAAAGTATTCAATTAAAGTGGTAAGAAGACTCGGAGAGGTTTTCATTTAAATGACTCCAATATGAAACTTAATATAAAATATTCCCGTTTTTTAGCTCAGTAATTTTCAGTTTATTGCCAACATTGTTTATATTTTTCTTCAGCTGTCCCCTGTGTTGTTTTTCTCAATAATTAAATTACTTTGAAGACGTGAAGTTTTGAAGTTTACGTGTGAACATTACACTGACAACTCAATAGCCTATACCATGCTAGTTAGGGGTGGGAATCACAGGGTACCTCATGATATGATACGATACGCGATACATGGCTCACGATACCGATACTATCACGATACAGTCATACTGTGATAATCGATATATTGCAAGACAATCACATAACGATACATCACGATATCCTCTTGTCTCATCATAAAGAGCTGGAATTGCTTTTTCGGTGAAATATTTTCTGCTTGGTATTTCATACCTTGGTTCCAGTGTGTGTAGCATTTTTCAAAACCCTTCATTTTCGACCACACTGTACGGCCGGAGATCCTTGCAAATGAACCCAGCGATGGACGTTGTAATGCTGGCGGCCCTCAGGGACGAGAAAGGAAGCTTTGATTTAAACATTGTATTAACGGCTGCAGGCTGACTTAAAACGTTAGCAGCCGCTTTCTTGGCGAGGAGTTCATGATGGTGGCGTTGCAGGTGGGTTTGCATGTTTGTTGCATTGCCTGTGTACTTTACTTTTGTGAGGCAGTTCTTGCATCTGGCATAGTCTTTGTCGAGCTTGCTTGTTCCCTCAATGTTGCCAAAGCTGAAATGGGTCCACACTTAAACGTGGATGGGGCATCTCTTACGGTAGCGTTGCTGTCCTCCATTATACCTGTACAAACTCTTCTTCAGCCAAGTCATTTCCCGCACAAGTCTCCCTCATTCATGTGATAAACGCCACCATGTGGAGTCATTAAGTAGTGACGGTAGGGAAATGGCAGCTGGCAGGGGAATCTGGCAGGGTTTAGAGCGCCTTATTATATTAATTAAAGTATCAATATTTGGCGCCAGCGTATCGATACTCATATCGCATGAGGAATGATGACGATATATTGCTGTTTCAATATTTTGTCCCACCCTTAATGCTAATACCATGTCAATAAACACAATCTAGTAAGTATGAGTTTAGAAATCATGTTCAGTTAAAGGTAGTTTGCGGCAGATACATTTTTTAAGTAATAGTAATAATAAGAAGAAATTTTTGATCAACTAGTTTCAAGCAGCCAGAAAGTAATTGATCATCCCTTGGTTGAAGAAGATGAGCATATTTATTTCACCCGGCTTTAGCAGAGAGTAATGTGGGGGACCATGTTTCCCG
>OMNN01053765.1:0-10350 GCA_900302755.1 Chromis chromis
GAGGACCTCTCAGGGTGTCCTATGGGGTCTGGCACCAGGACCAGGGCACTGGATCCTTTGGGTACTCTGGCTTGTGCAGTGGGGCGTCTGTCAATCAAACTTGTTCCACTGCATCCTGTTGATGCTTGATCAGAATGGGGTCTAGGAAGTTTGGAGGTCAAATCAACATCTTGGGCCATTGTCATGTTCCTCCAGATGTTCCTGATTGGTTGATGTTGTTGCCATGTGGTGGGGGGCATTTTCCTGTGGGGGTAGGCCAGTGACATTTGGGATTTCCATTTGCATGAGGGAGTGTGTTTGTTCTGGGACAATGTTTATCTGGGTGTCTAAGTCTCATCAACATGGATGCCAAAATCCAAGGTTTTCCAGCAGAACACCACATAGTACCAATATGATCAGTGTTATTCACTTCACCTGTCAGTGGTCATAATGTTGTGGCTGCTCGGTGTATATGTGTATATATCTGTGTATTTATATGTGTATATGTAATATGCTATGAGCAGGCTATTAAGGAATGCATCACTGCTTAACACAAGTGACAAACACCCATTCACAAGCAAAGACCACACCATCACTGTGATGCATACATTTATTGAGTGTGAATTTAGGTGCGATGTTGCAGCTTCTGGGGTGGTAAACCCTAAAAGAAAAAAGGAAAGAGTCAGAAGAGACACAGAACAAACAGCTGTGCAGGACAGGTGGACATTTATAGACATATGACGAGATGGGAGGTGTATTTGAGGTGTGGTCTTGCCTCTGAACTTCAGATTTATCGCCCTGTAAGACTAGAGCTGTTGCAGTATCAGCAGTCTTAACCGACGCATGCCTTTTTTATAACTTCACCTTGTCATAGCGAATGTTTTTCTTTATTTCTCCGTAACATGGAATCAGTTGTTCTTAGCTTCAGTCACTGGTCGGGTGCTCAATATACTACATTGGCAGGAAATGGCAGCAGCAAAGTACGACTCTTTTCACTGTAAAAAAAGACCCAAGACTTTGAAGCATTTGTGATTATCTCATAACAACAAAGTGGTTTGTAAACTGTGCAAAGTCTGGATATTAACCAAACATCTGAAGAAAAAACACACAGCTTTTTAATCCAGAAACACTTTACATCTGTTTGCTTCTCTCCTACCCACTGTGCTCACTTATACTGTATTTTAACAGTCAAATTTGCAATAAAGTTGTTCTCACTTACATATTGGCAATGGAATAAGTATGAAATAGTGACTGGAAGGAATTCAGTTAAGACTGCATGTTAACCATCAGTCACTTTTGAGCTGCACCACTAAAATTTTTATAACCACAGTGTGGTTATAAAGCAAACTCACCATGCACCTAAGCAGAATTCAAAGCTACCAGCAAAGTCAGAGAACAACTACAGAATAAGAAGAAAAGGAGTTGCTCTAGCTGCTTTGTGCTTGTAAAGTGTCCATGTTGCATCTTGTTTCATACACAGACCCAACTTTTTTTGCTTTAAGGGGTTTAATAGAAACTGTGATTTCTTTGGAGTTCTATTGCTGACTTAAATAATGAACGGCCTTTTTTTTTTTTAGCATTTCTTTTTTTTACATTTAATACTGTGCTACATGCGGTCACTTTACTTTTTTGGAGGAAATTTCACCATGTAGATGAATCGACTTGTTGTTGAAACACTGGATAGATTAATATAGAGATAAACAGTTATTAGTGGAAGACTTATGAGACTTTTAGCCCCTTGTAGGTGATCGTATCATGTAAGGTTCTCATCAACCTTGTTTCCAGGCAAAGCAGAAAGCCTGTTTGCAGCAAGAGTAAGCTCTAATAATGCTGCTCTGCTACCTGCCCTGCACAAACTGACATAATTGGCATCAGGCTGATGAAGAAAGTCAAGCTAAAGATGCAGATTGTCAAAAGTGGGATCATAAACAATGTCACATTTGTTACTTTGCCCAAAGTGACCAGAAAATCAGTTCAAGCAAAATCTGCTGTAGGTCTGTGTTCACTTCATTTTGCTGCTTTGTACAATTCTGTAAAAAAAAACAAGTGACATTGTTGCTAATTTGCTAACAACCTTTTCGGATGTTGTACAGTACTTGTGTGTGTTTTGTAGCACTTTCATTTTTACAACCTTTTTTGTGACATCCTCGGTGACCCATAATGTCAGTCTTATCAACCTCAAGTGAAACATGAGGAGAGAAATGAGAACAACAGCTTAGCTGGTTAGAAAGCAGCTCTGAGACAGAGGCGCCCATGTTCCCTTACAGTTACAAGTATCAGAAAATTGCTTAATGCATACACAAGCAGAGCGTGTTGGACACAAGTGTCCAGCATATGACGGTCCCTCCTCGGCGTTACACTGTGTGCAGCACGGCTGACCAAGGGAGGTGAGCCGTGCTGCCAGGTTACGACTCTGTAACCAAGTCACAGTCTTCAGGGATGCAGGGTGATGCCCTATGAGAGCTGACCTAAAAGTTTCAGGTGGCTTCCATTCCTCCGCTGCTGGAGGATAGATCACGAGATGGATGGATGGGTGGAAAGATAGAGGGACACAGCAGAAAGAGCCGACAATTTCATTTCCCATCTGCCGTGTTAGTGCAGCATCAGCAAGCGTTTCATTCCCTAACCTATTTTGGTCCAACTTTTTTTCCCCATTGGGTATCTTCCCATATCAGCATGTTTCAATCAGCGTAAACAGAGGTTATGTAGGTTCTGAGAGTGGGCAGGTGGCGTTTAGCCCCCCATGTGGCGACACCCACCAGACCTTTCTCTTAATCTGAAAGGGCCGAGTGATGAGTCAGCATGAGAAGTGCGAGATGTCGGAGTGAGAGGTCCGGCTTATCGGGGTGTCAGCCGGCAGCTGGAGCCTACATGCTGAGAGACCCTCACGAGCAGCGGGGAAAAGGATTGGCTTCATTAAAACATCCCAGGATTGGGTGACATCACTGGTTCGGCCGATAAACCAGCTGAGGCCGACTGTGGAGATGTGATAAACGTCCCATATAACAACTCTGGAGTAAAAGGTGGCTCTTTAATATCAAGAGAGGAATGCGAAATTTTGGTTTCACGACGCAAAAAGAGTCAAGAAGATGCTTTCTATGTGTGATCGAACAGTTCCATCCCAGCAGGATGAGGTGTCCTGAAGAACTCTCCCGCTTTTTCCACAACCAAAAATGAACCCAATCACTTTAATGCAATAATTTCCAGCACTGAAGCATCATTACCGTAAAGGCAGATTGATACGCTGTCCAGGCAAAATGGTGGAAATACAAGGGGAATAAAGTCACACAAACAGACAGCTCATTAATTTCCCCCCGCCTGCGCTCGAGCCCAGCGACCTGAGTTTTTTTTTTTTTTTCATGCGGCGCCGGGAAATTTACTGCTTTGACAGACTAACCAAGCGCGCTCCTCCTAATTTGTATCAGCTCAGATTTGTTTTTGTTTTGGCGTCATCTTTATTTTTTATTGCAAATTACAGAGTGCCCCGAGTAATCTGGTGGGTCCGCTGAATGCTAATGAGCTCCGCACAGGACTTACTGTTCAGGGAATACGAGCCGGATGTTTATGATTATTGGAACTTTTCCTCTCAGTCAATGTTTTCTTCTCCATTTTTTTTTCTTTCTCCTCTCCCTCTGATGAGCTTCCTGATCATCATAAATCTTGAGCCGGTAGTGTCCCCCGAGCTGAGCCACTGATCTTGTAATCTACTGTACCTCCAATGCAACCGGTTTTTAGTGTAAAAAATTTTTTTTAAAAAGGAAAAAAGGGGGAATGCTTCTATGGGGAGTGTCACAAAAAGGTCAGGATATTTTCAGTGGAAACATAAATCTGCTGCAAGAATAGCAAAAGGGGAATTAAATATATTTTGCTGCGCTATATAGTTGACATGAGCTAAATAACAAACCACTGTGTCTTTGCACTGCTGTCAGGTTGTAATGGGATGCGATTGGCCAGTTGTGCAGGATTGTCCTTTGAAATTCTTCCTCGTCTGGGTGAGATTTATTTCTTTACCAAAATTCTCTTTAGTCTGGAAAGCATCTCCACTCCTACTGTAAGCATTATTGCACAGACATGCAGTGCTGTGGGTATGGCTGTGTTTTGTTTTTTTTTAAAGAAACCGTAATGTCATTAAATCAGTAGACAAATTTTGAGTGGCGCGGACTAATCAAATGATTCCAAAAACTTGTCAAGGTTACATGGACAGATGCAATGCCAAATTAAATTTCACACTGTCGCTGCTTGAAGGAAGATTGAAAAGCACCAAATAGAGTTCACCTCATATGCAGCTGCTATAATCATCTCGGTTCATCCCTGAAGAAATGCATCACATTTCTCCTGCACACGTTCTCTCTGTATTTAACCTGCAAATGCTCCAAGTTAATTTTTATATTTTTCCCACAGCACTAGGGTGTGCCTCTAAAATGATCAGATATGTATGTGATCCAATGAAAGAATGAACACAGATGCATTTTTAATGGTACGATGCAATATAGAGTGAGCTCAATATGATGCAGTTCAGCAGCACTATAGCATTATTTCTGCTCAGATTTGATAGGATTTGATATTTTTACTTGTCCCTGGATTAATATTTGTTTTAATCGCTGAATCAGAAATGCCCCAGATATGTGTGCCGCCACACAGAGTGAAACGCTGGGTAACTCTTTATCCAGTCCCCAAGGAGGATAAATGTTTCACTTCTGCAGATGGGGTGTTTTTAGCTTGGTTCTTGGGGCAGCGTGATCCATCTAAATTTGGTACGTTCAACAATGCTACTGCATACGGTTGATGTCCTTATAAATAAAACTGCTTGTGGTGTCAGTAATTTCCTTCAACCGCGGAGCTCCTTTAAAAATAGCATTGTTGCTCCGCTCAAGTTGACCTCTATCAGCAATTTACTGTTAGTGCCGATGTCACCTTCTTAAATCGAGAGGTGTGTGTTGTCATCAGCATATTTTGTACATACATAACTGATTACATTTAATTATGAGAGAATATGGGTCACGTCTCTGGTTGTGCGTATCTCTGATGCCGTGTCGTGTTCAGTGGCTTGAGGCTACTGGTTGTGCTGCAATTAAAAATGGAGGACAAATTAAAGTGTTTCTAATTATAGCTGTGCAAAAACAAATTATGATCACTTTGAAACCAAACAGATAATGTTTGCTGGGCTCAGCTGTGGCCTTCAGACTCAGTAACAAGGTTTGTTACTAAAATGCTGTTGACCCAACTAATGTTAACATTCAAAGTGTGGCCTGTAGGTCTAAAACTTAAAGCTGCAGTAGGAAGAAATCTGTGAAAGGCAAAGAAAAGCCCGTCAAGCTAAAAACCTACATTATTTTCTGTGCCTTCATCCAGGATTTCAACTCTGAGTGAATGGACTTTGTTGTTATTTAAGCCCTTTTCAGACATGAGATGTGTAAAAATGCTGCTTTATTAGTCTATCAAGGTGACGGCCTTCTGTCATTTAGACTAAAGTCCCTTTTCTGTTAATGTTCTTACGGTTTCATTCAGACAAACCAACTACAGTGACGTAGAGAACCACGGTTTGTGTCACATTTTTAATAAACAAAAGCTAAAATCTGAACTAATACCAGCTTATCAAACTGTCCAAATGCAGTCTCATTTATTTATGATTTCCCTATTCAATTAATCAATCAGACTTTATTTATATAGCACTTTTCATACAAATTAAATGTAACGCAAAGCACTTTGCAGGTAAAAGTGATAAAAAAGCAATAAAACAATACAAACAACCCCCCAGCATCATGTTATAAATGAAGGACTCGATAAGACAGGAGTGAGGAACTGAAGAAACACTATCATAAGTAAACGCATACAGTGAGGCAGGATCAATCAAAAATATAAAAGCAATGATAAAATAACTTAAGAAAAATGAAGTGATAAAGGATAAATTAAAAAGACTAATATATGTAAGTAAGTTAATAAATAGAGAATTCAATGAATAAAATTAGTTTTGAAAATAGCTATAGATAAATAAAATCATTAAAATCAATCAAATCAATCAAAAGCCTGAATAAAAAGGCCTTGAGTTTGCTTTTAAAAAATATCAACACCCTCTGCTGCAACAAAATGCTGCCTCACTGTGGGTTTTTGTTCTGACTTCACTGAAAATTCCAGGCCATGTGTGATAATGTTACTTCCACATTGGCAACAGTGAAAAAAATATATATTGACAGTTGTGATGAAGCTCAGGACTCAACCCGAGGTTGGCTGCTATGTAACAAATAATTTAACTGTAGCGTAAGTACTACGACTTGCCAATTAAGCCTGACCCAGACTGATCCTGTCTCCATGTCAGGGAAGTATTTAATCCTCATGCGCAAATGCACAGCTCATGTTTTGAAGACCCTTATATGGATTCTGCTGCTGTCAGATGCTGCAGGTATTTAATAAACTCAGAGGAAATACTCCTAAATAGCTGGAAGCAACAAACTAAATTTCAGGATTACATTTATTATTCGTGAACATCATTAATCTAAGCAGTTACTTAAAGTTTTATTTTTATGGACAAGTCAGTTTGTAGCCTAATAGAGTAGAAATTGTGGAGCAAAGTGAATTAGAGAGGTGTTTAAGAATTCGGCACACAGCCGAACTGCCACAAACGTTTTTTTCTCTCTGTCATGTTTTTGGTTGCGAATATGTAGAAAAAGCCTACCCTAACTTGCTTCACACAACTTGAAGTACTGTTACCCATCCGTTAATGTGGCAGCATGAGGTTCAGACTTGTGCAGTGCTGAAAGTGTTGAAATTTTACCATGTCTGACCCAGTAAAACTGCAACTTTTTTTAGAAAAGTGACCATTTTTTGCGCATTCAGGCATGAAGCCGAAACATTCAGTTGCCATTAGATTAACAGAACGGAGTGCATGTCTGAAAGGGGCTTTATACAATCTCATCTGACTGGTGAAAAGGCCTGTGATTGGCTAAAATCACCCATCATGGGTTTGATTTTCTAAAGCCTGGAAATAGAAACAAGAGGAGGTGCTGACGTCTAGCCTTTAATCAGAACTGATTAGGAGAGATAATAAAACCGGCAAATAGTTTGGAACTAATGCCGCATTTTTGCAAATTGCTATTTACCATTTGCACAGTTTTCTTTCAACAACACACAACTTTGTCTCGCATCCTTGACTTTTTGGATGTTTATTCCCTACCTTTATTCGAAATGGGAACGCAGGTATGAGTCTCAATTTAAATCCTCCCTCAGGCTTGTCATTGCCACTAACACTGTATTTGTTGTGTTCACAAAGCGGAGAAAAAAAAAGCTTATCACACACCAGGTGACATCACCAAACGAAGCAGGTGACACAGGTTAAAGATTAGTCTTTGAGATTAAGCGTTCCTCAAATGTTAATCTGTGGAAAAACAAACAGGAGTCACACAGTCTGTCATGTGCAGAAGGCATTGGGCTGCAAGTTTGTTTGCATGAGATACAAAAGTGCTGTTTTACATCAGGAACATGCATGTCTGAAGGTGCACGTGTGAGATTTTTTGGGTCTGTGTCATTGCACTTGTGCACGTCATTAGTATGCATAGGAATGTGACTGATGACTTTCATTAACGGGAGTGAACAAGGATTAGGCCCCCTTCAGTGTTGCCTGCTTTCACCTTTACTTTATGCTAATGATTTTCTCCCTACATCCTTTCCTCAAGGTTGACCCTGTCACTCCGATGGCCTGCTCCTCCTCCTTTCTTTTATGCCGTCCTCATTCTCACTCAAACACACAAGTTTCCTGAAATCTCTTTTTACACCTACACATATATGCCGCACATACAGCTGCAATCCAAATAGAGCGTGCTCTGTGTGAGTGTTTTGTTAGGTAAACAAAGCCTGGCTCCTTTTATTATCAATGAAGCATAACCAAATCAATTTATAAACAGCCTTATCTGCTTACAGGAACGCCGGTAGCCCAGGAGCGATTAACTCCAACAGCCGTTAACTCTTTGTATGCAAAACTGCCGTCGCTAAGCTCATTTAAGTGATCGGCAAAGGTGGGATGAAGTTGAGGGGGCGGTGGGCGAGAAATGAACTTCATTTGTCCTCATGTGCATGCATGTGCATGAGAATTTGTTTGGTGTATATAGGTAAATGCAAGGAGATATATGCTGAGAGTGTGTGGTGGAGGTGGGGGGAGTGAGTAAAGAGTGGAGGAGGGGTTCGGGGGAGTGAATTTCGACATGTCATTTCTGAAATTGAGTTTTGATAACTGACAATTTGTTCAGCTAGTGAAATGTCAAGAGTCCAAAAAGATTGATGAAGTGCATAATAGATGTCTCAGATTGACTCTCCACTGTGGGCTTGAGTCCCACGCACGCGTCAGACCACCGAAACGATACAGAAATGAGATCTCACACATACACACACATCTACACGAAGACACAAACACATACTTGACTGCTGGAGAGAACCTCTGATATGGAAAACTAGTCCACGTCAATTTAGTTGGGGTAGATGTGATTTCTGCCTGAACACGGAAGTGTCATTCAAATGATGGTGGCCACTGACTGAGGGCTTGTAGATATATTAGGAGGCTGAGTTGTTGTAATGGTCTGTGTAGCTGTATATGGAATCATATTAAGGTAAGCTGTGTTTTTCTGATTACCACTAATGTGGTCTGCATAACCTTAAACAGTGAACTGCCACAGCCAAAAACTTGTATTCCCATTATTGTCACTGCTGTACAATATATCAGCAGCAGTTTGTAACAGCTGATTTAAGGGCATACCTGTGGATAAGTTGGAGCACTGGGATTCTCTTGCTCTCCCTCATATTGCAGTTTCTTTAGCTGAAAACAGCCATCAATCAAGCTCCCCAACTGACAGTACAGGCGTTTGCTGTATCAACACACAGACTCTGTTGTGCATACAGTGTGTCTGCTGTATGTGTGGCAGCTCACACTGACTGAGCTCCAAACTTACAGACACTCCAGTGGGTTTCTCTTATTTTCTTCAGTTTTTCACCTCTCTCTTTCTTTTCTGTGCATACTGAAGTGGACTCATACAATTCGGGTGAAACATATGTTTTCAGCCATGTTGAAACATACATCAAGCAGACTTAAGCTTTATTTATACCTGATGTGCACCTCATTAGGAATGTAACTACAATCTTAACTTTGTCTGCTTGGTAGTCACATGAATTTGCGCTGAAAGACTGCTTCTGTGTAACAAAATAAAACATATAATATGCTGCATCAACCTTACCCATAATGTAAACACAGTAGCCAGTGTTGTGCCAATGTAGCAGTATGCCTTTCTCATTAAACTCTACCAATCTGCATTTGGAGTCAGTTCCAACGGCTTGTGACTTTTCCGAGTTGTGATTTCTTTGGTAAAAGTTGTTCAATTTTTATTCGCTTAAACTCCAACATTATCAGCTCGATCTCAGGTGCGACTGCTTAAAGTACACAAAGGAACCCAATGACATAGATACACCATTGCTAACTATTTGTTATTCCAAAGTATAAACACTCACAACATTGTGGGCAACTTGTGTAGGCTAAAACATAGCCTCTGCATAGATTCAACGCAGGCCATAAATCTGTACATTTGCATCACCCTTACAGTAAATCTGTTTGCCAGCATTAGTGTCTATATGCAGACTTTGTAAGTGTTCTTGAAGCATTTACTATAAACCAAAAGCAAAGTGCATATCTAGACTCTACTTCTGGCAAGGAGTTTGTGTGCAAGGTGTGATCAAAAAGTTCTGAGACTGAAACTGGTTTGAATTTAGTCATCACCTGTTTAAGTAGTCTCCTTATGCAGTGATACAATTGTCCCAGTGCATTTCCTATTCAGTTTGTTGTGTATCATGTTTAAGAAGACTGCATTGTAAAGGAAACTCTTTGTTTTGTTGGACTGTTGGAGAAGACCGACTGTAAATGTAGCTTAAGATTTGAGGTGAAAAGCTGTGTGTCATCTGCGTAAGGATAATCATCTATGTAGGTGCTGTATTAAGACTCTGGTGTCCTGCAAGGTTCTGGTATAGAATCCATCCTAGTTTTTAAAACCAAGTGTACTGCAGTACTGTACTATCAATGTCCAGTTAAAGGAACGTGCATAACTGCGATAGTGGAAACATTCCGGGCCTATGAATCAAACTTTTGATCAATAAAGTTTATCAGTCGATCTTAAATAACTATATCCACTTGTAAAGAAACATAGGCAAAATTAACATGACAAAAGCAAGTGGATGTTAAGAATATTTTCATATACATTATATTATGTATAGTATTTGATGATGTACAATGAATCATTTTAAATAATGCAAGAAGTTAAGTTGCTAGAAGAGATAGGAGATAGGAGAGACTAAATTCTTTTGTAGATTTTTCTAATCTAAGAGCAATCAGATTGTAAG